>JAVQJL010078951.1:0-13813 GCA_036024295.1 Nannoperca obscura
GTGTGTGTGTGTGTGTGTGTGTGTGTGTGTGTGTGTGAGAGAGAAAGAGAGTGAGAGAGAGAGAGAGAGAGAGAGAGAGACAGAGAGAGACAGAGAGAGCATGCACTATAGTTTTTTGATAATGAGAGACGATTTGGGAATGGAACACAAATCAGAGTGACCTTTCCTTACAAGCATTTATATGCATACACAGAAAACGCCCACTCATACTCTCTCCTGTGCACACACAAACACACACACACACACACACACAGGTCACCGGAAATCAGTGGAATTAATAGGACCAAAAACAACAATATCCTGACGATTAGAGCTGGGACCTTCAGACTAAAGCGGATTTGCAGCTTAACTTTTTAAGATTTAGCTACCAGACTTATGCTCAGGTCCACAGTGTAATTGAATAATACATTTGCATAAGGATTACCAGTACCCAGTTCTAATTCTTTTTATTTAATACTGCAAAGAGATATTTTCATTCAAGTGAATAATGATTCTAAATAACAGAAGGTAAAGTAAGCACACACTCTCCCTCTCACTGTGATGTGCTTTGAAGGGTGAAGAGAGTAAGCAAAATATTCTGATTACACTCATTCAAATATTGCTTTATGACTTTGATGACCTGATATTATCTGTGGTGACTTTACTTGGTGTATGTAGTGTAAACATTTTAAGAGGCCCATCACTTCATAAACCACGACAACACACTGCCTTGAAGCTATAAAACAAAGGCAATGCTACACTTCACACAGCAGTGTCCTATAACTAATTTTATTGAGAATATCTTCATGATTAAAGATGAGCTGGAGGAGGGCGAAGACAAGGGTGGTACAAAAAATGAAATGCATCTGCATTAGTTAAATACAGATTTGCACAAAACGTAAGGGGAAAAAACAGCTGACCTAGCGGCAGTTAAATCAGTTACAATGAGTTATCTTGTGTAATGTAGCAATGGATTTACAGCACTCAAACATCTCACAGATACAAATCAGATAGCAAAATTAGATCAAAAGGACAAAATGCAAGGAGCAGCAAATATTTCAATGTTCATAATATGAATAATATTTTTCTAGAATAGAAAATGTTTACTGTACGTGCATCTTTCTTGTTTTTACCTTTTACTTTTGCATTTACTGAGAAAGCAAAGTCATTAAAATGTTGAACATTTGGCTTAGATACATTCTGTTTTACCTTAAAACTGTGAAACATAATTATACAAAACATTGTTTTAAATATAGTGCTATTATAGAAATTTCTCTTTCACTTTTTCATGGTGGACATTTTGACATGTCACAGCAGGAAAAACACAGGTGAAATGAGTAACACTAATAATGGCTGCATCCCAACCCAAGGCACAGGTATTGGGCATGATGGCTCACTGGTGTGGCTTCCTAGGACACTTAAATAAATCTGAGCCACCCTTAATGTTGTTAGTTCCACCTGGGCTTTTCCTGCTTTGACAAGTCAAAATGTCTGCCATCTATTGAGATCTGCAACGGCAGAAAAACGCACGCAAGTGAGCAGACCTGCTCATTTTAAAAAAAATGGTGACAGTGAGGATGACAAAAATGATTTAATATTAGTAATTATTTCTATATTCACTGTACTTCCACTAAGGTTATCATTGGGGGATCATTTTGTTCACTAATCAATCAAGCAATCAATCAGACAGCCAAACAAACTATAAACCTTTCTTTCTGATGTGAACCTTTTACATAGTACATAATGAACCCTGCACAACTGTGTAAAAGGTGCTTCCCCACAAACATCTGCTACAAACAGCAGGCAAATATGAACAGTGAAGAAAGGTGTAAGGAAAATATAAAGGGTAGCGTGTCAGTACTGAAAAAAATAAATGCCAATAAAAAACAATTCAGCAGTCTAATTCAAAGACAGCTATGCCAAATGAAGACAGACAGGGGAAAAGTGGACTGAGAGACAGCAAGAAAAAGCCCTTTAATTGGCAGATTGAAGGAGAAAGGATAATCCAAGCCACTTGTACTGTATAGATTTCTTTCAAGCTGTGGTCTATTGTTGTAAGTAGAGACAAAAATCACCCAGAAAGAGACTATACGCTTGATGAAGGGAAAAAACTGTTGTGAATTTTCCTTTGATTGTAGGTCAGCAGACGGTTAAAGAGCCTGGAGTGAAGAAAGTGCATGTGTGGGCAGGAGGGTTGTGCAGAGGAGAGAGGCTGAGAATGCGGACTAAAGGAAAAACAAGTGAAAAGCAAGGGGCGTTCGGTGAGAGAAAGAGAGCCCAGAGGGCTGTCCGCAGCCAGAGAGGTTCTAATGAGGCTGTCTCAATAACATATTCCATTGTAAAAGAACTTCTGGCTGTGCTCGAGTGTACTCTGAAGTAAGACATTTCTGTAGCAGCTACAGGTTTGGAACCGGTAAACATTTCTTTGTGATACAGAAACAATTTTTGGATATAGAACAGAACAATGTCATACAAAAAATGGCAGCATATACCACATGAAGTGCCTAAAATATATATTTTCTTATTCATGCATGCTGCCATGTCGTCTTGGTTTTATATCAAGCTCATTACTAGGTTTTAATGACGATTTAAATGGGTATGGATATTCCTCAAACTAGAAATGTAAGAACAAGACACAGTCTGGGCGGAGGGGCGGAGGGGGGGGGAAACAGTAATGGCGACTCCCAACAGTGCTTTATAAATATATCTACAACACAGGCTGTTTGATAAGGGTCAAGGCCCACCACACATGAAACAGCAAAACATTTCCCATTCCATACCTACAGTACTTAACATTTATTTAACCCCTTTTAATCTGAATGCTGTGACTGTTACAGTGACTGCATAATCAGCACAAAAAAATGCAGCCATGATCAATATGCTGGCCTCCTAGCTACCAGTCCCAAAGGCATTCATTGCTGTAAATAACAATGAAGTTTTTATTCGACCTGCTTCAGGATACAAATTTGTAAACTATTATAAAGCTGTGAACTGTGTCACATTGGGGTCAGCTGAGAGACAAGTACTTGGAAAAATACTTGTTGGAAAATACTGTTGTATGCTAATGTTTGAATTGCGCATATGTCTTTTAAAGAGGAATAGCTGTAAGTTACAATTTTGCCACATGGGACAGCACAAAAGAAGCATATACCTACCAATGGTGATAGTTAGACCTAGATCACATTCTTATCACGTAGTGCTGTTTGAATGGCCAACACAGCCAACTCTAACCCTCTACTCTTACTGTCTGTCTAACATATTTATTATTATCTAATGCTGTTTGCACCGCATGCAGTGTCTGCATAAATCATTTCACAGTACTGCTTTTTAGCCTCAGGATCTGTGTTGCTGCAAACTATTGCATGCCGATCTGCATGGATGCACACAGAGGTAGTTTGACTGTAGTACACATGTGGAGCAATATGCAGTCCACTCACCAGGAGTGTACACGTCACGCTGAACTTTTAACCTGAAAGTGGGGGGCAAAAGTGAAATAAGAACAAACTGTATTAATTTAGAATGTATTTGAAATGTATTCTAGCAGTGCCTATAGAGCAGTGAATAGAAAAGCAGGTAGTGTTTTTATAACCTGTTCTACCTGCATGAGCACAAGGATACACAGGTGGAGTGATTTGTTTTCTGTGCGCATTCCATGTGTTTGCTAGTACTTAACTTGATTGTAAGCTAAATAGTGTTTTGTTGTAAAGAATCCACAGTGTACCTTTACTAGTGTGTCTCTATGTAAGATGTCTGTTTTTAACCACCAAGACAAACTCCCATGTAATTCGACGGTGCTCGACAATTAAAATCCTTCCTATGAGAGCCACGTGTGTGAGCCTACAGGCACACAGCCATACACTTTCTTGCTCTGAAATCGTCAAATTAACGTTCACAGCAGAGGGGTTAAAAGCAACAAAAACAAGTGTGAATGTGTTTCAGATATTTAGCAACACTTTGGCTGCAGTAGGTCATTTAATGAGGGTTGCAGCTTTAGAGGGAGGCTGTGAGTCACTGCAGCCATGACTAACGCACAATTGGTTTAGTTGAATCTGATGTGTGGTACAAAACATTACATTAACAGAACAGAGAGGCTGTTCTTATACACCATTTATTTAACTCTCACCTTTTCTTTTATTTCTGATTCGCAATTTTTTCAGGTTAACTAACATAAGTGACTAACCACAGTAATCTAATATGAATAGCATGAATAGCAGGGGTAGCCTGTATTATTAATATGGCCAAGAACAAAAGTGGTCAGTTCCTCTGTATCAAGGATAACATTTAAAAAATCCTTAAAAAAAAACCTGCTGTCTGCTGTCTGCTGTTACTGATTTCTCTCACTCAGCTTGCTGATTGTCTTTGTCAGACTCTTAAAGGAACCCTAGACTGAAAGCTACAATTCCAGATGGGCACATGCAGACAGCTTTGTGACGTGTTGCCAAGTGTGTCAGACAAACAAACAAACAGCACATTACGATTCCAAGGCGGTGATTAACAAAGTGTTTGTGGAAACTGGAAATTCACTTGGTAATGTGATGGGAAGGAATGACATAACCAATATTCAACAGGTGCACATGAGCACACCTACACACACCGTGGATTTACACCAAGTGACCACAGAAGAAGTAAAGACCAACCAAAGCAGCAATGTCCTATTTGAATTTCAACATAACAGTCATTGATTTAAACGATTAATGTTACTGTTTTGCTATTGTCGTGCGTGTTTGTAGTCCTCCATATAGCAGGTGGTTTGCATCAGCTGCGTTTCCCACGCAAGTGTTGCAGTGTTTACTCGGGGGAAGCCGCAGGCATAACATTTGGCATTTGCTATTTTTTCATAACATTGATATTTTGGATTCTCCACATTATGTCAGCGGTACAAATTATTGCTAGAAGGTTGCCACCAAAAATAACTCAAGTAAGGTGACCACAGGTTCTGCCTTTGTCAAGAGAATGTGAACACTTCAAACAGAAAAATTCTAACAATACAAGAAAAAAATATATAGTTTTTTCCTGATTGGATTGCATCTCAGTTGTAGCTCAGGGGGGGATGTTTGAAATAGCATAATCATTAGTACATGTCTATCATTAAAAAAAAAGCATAGTCTGGGTACTGCTGTCTCAGCAACAATCACTGACATGTTGAATATCCAATAATTGCAACGTTGAGCAAACTTAATTCTTCTTGTGTCTGGCACCAACAAGAACTTGTTTCAACTTTTAAAAATGATTATATTCTTATGCATCTGCCAGTGCCACACGTTGTGTTTTACAGTACAGTGCTATGAAAAGCAGCATGCCCATGATTGGTGGTGGAGGAAATAATTCAGAAGAGAAAGAGAAGCACTGCCAGCTAATTAAGCAGGCTCTCACATATACAAACATGCATGAAGACACATAAATATACACCACCCACACACTTTGGCATGAGCCCATACACACAGAATGCGGTCCGGAGATGTGCTCACAAATGAGCACTTTGAGATGCATACAAGTGCACGCAGTATGCAAAAACACATTTTATGCACATTCAGGGCACCTTCTGCCCCAGTGAGACACAGTGCAGATGGCTGGAGGACTAAAACAGCATTTGTGTCGGCAGAGAGACAGTGAACAAGAATGAAAAAAAGAGAAGAAAGAATGAAAGAGAGGGAGGAGGGGGCGGCTGTAAATATTCACTCTACTGTAAGAAAGTAGGAAGTACAGAATGGATGAACACCATACAAAGACACACCCACATACAGCACATGTCATAGAAATGTACACACACATAAAACACATAAACACAGTCATGCTAGTCCTTGAGAAAAATGATTCTTTCCATTCTTTCTGTTAATCATTAGCATCACATAGACCTAATGCACACCAGCAATTCTTCCTGAAAAAGTCTCACTGCATACAAATGGCAGTGCTTGACTGAGTTTCACTGTTTGTTCGACATTTGTATTTTCCTCATCTCTGAATAATAATTATCCAATAGTGTGATTAATTGCTCAGTGTGAGGCATTATGATTGGTTAGAGAACTGTGTGTATTGTGAAATGTCGCCACTCTTGTTTTGAAATCATTTTAAATACAGATCACCATGCACATGTCTGACACAGTATTCAACCATAGCAACATCTCACCAATTCTGCAAGATGGAAGGCATTTCTAGATATTTTCCAGGTTTTACATTATCCAAAACTCTCAGTAAAAATGCATCCTAAAAAAGGCCTCTGTAGTGGCTACTGTTGCATGTTGTATGAAGAGCAATGCACGGTCTCTATAACAAGCTAGCTTTTCAATTACCCTTGTATTTTTAATGTTTCAGATAATTGTTTGAGTCTCTTTGTGTGTGTGCGCGCATGCAATCTATACGCATGCTTCTGTGCTCACAAAGTCAATCTCCACAAAAACAAAGCTGACACTTGCTCTGGTGAACAACAAAGGTTCTTGTCCTCAGATGACATTAAGCGTGTGTGACTCTGCGTGTGTGGACTGGATAAACACAAACACACAATACAGTCATCCGGGAACAAGGGCCTGTGTTGTACAAGTCCTTCCCAGGCCATCTGGTCTGTTCTACCTGCATCACTGACTGCTGCAGTGAGATGAAGCACCTTCGGCAGGGCTGGGCTGTCTCTCCTCGCCTACATCTGCAGTCAACCTCAGACAAGCAATCATACTTCTTCTCGCAGCTACCTGTCAGTCCATCTCAACTTCAGAAACACACACACACACACATTCTGTTTCCCTCTGTCTCTGTAGCGTGGTTAAGAGTTCTGGCTCAGTGACCAGGTACAGACAGTCTCCTGCCTTCACAAGAGAATGCACAACAGTCTCAAATATCACACAAACAAACCAGACACAGTCTGCACCTCTGCAAATCATATCCACACACACACACACAAAACACAAATATTCCAATATTCATGCAACCAGAAACATGAGGTGTTAAGTCTTCCCAGCCAAAGATAGCATGGATCAGCACATCTGTCAACACTCAGATACATAACTCAAAAGATGTGAAGCATTTAATACACACTGCCTGGCCCCCTCTCTTCTAAATTGGTGCATAAGTGCAGATTAAAATACATGTGTACACACACACACACACACACACAGACACACACACATGCAGAGTAATTTGATAGTTCAAAAAAGGAAGCGGTGTTGACAGCTGTGAAACTAGTAAACAAAACCAGGCAGGAACAGCCATTCACACACACTGAGATGTTTAGAAATTCTCTTTCTCCATGGAAAAGACCAGAATAGCACCAAAGTGAAAGAAAAACCAGGCCATGCCAGGACAAATCTCCCTCTCTGTCTTTCTCCCCCTTTTTTGTTCACCCCACAAATAATGGAAACCTCTCATTTGGTTTTTCAAATCTTTCCAGCCAAATGACGGAAATCCCTCTCTTTCTCTCACCACTGTTGAGGGACAGAGCCCCCCCATGCACACACGTCTGCACACCCGGCACAGATCCAATAATCTTTCTGCCCATACCTCACTCCCTTCCTCACCACCTTAACTGAACTGCGCATCCAAAGGATGAGAACTTTTCTTCTCTCTGTCTCTTTCTTCTGAATGACTCGGGTCTCCCATAGCTTCCTTTATCCACAACAGGGCACTGAGAATTAAACTACTGAAACTAAAAAGATATCAAAAAGAGATGAAAGGAAATATGGCAAAACATATGTATATATTTGCAGTTTGTACACAAACTGTACATACATTTGAGTAAAAACAAATTATATAAAAACAAATTACTGTTCAAATTTTGCATTATCTTGTTTAATATGCATCCCCAGAGTGAATCCTTTTTGGAAACCTTAAAATGTCCACAGTTTGGAATCTGACAATGAAATTCCTACAATCTGTGTAATCTAAAATCAGCTGTCACGTGTGTTTCCATAGAGGTTGTGAGTCAAAACGTGCTAAACAGCTGCACTAGACAGCTAGAGATGTTATAAACAGATCTTAGTGGACCTCAGTAATTAGCCTGAAGTCACACTCAATGGCCCAATTTTGTGACCACACATGCTTGTATTTGGTAGTCCAATCTTAAAGAATATAATGAATGTATAATGAGTTATACAACATACAAAACAACAAGTAATAGCATAAACTGAGTTTTCTTACACATCAAGCATTACATGTTTTGTGTCTAATGCGTATATTGACTGCAGAGGTAACACTGTCAGACCAAATCCCTCCAAAATTCCAGAGTTCTGCCTTTCTCAGTATCACTCTCTGTATTCTTACGTTGTCACATGAAGGAAGTTCTGCACTCGATATGTGTTGCACATGTGCTTTTTAAAATTAGTTGAATGGATCTAATTTATGAATGCTTCAACTAAATTATTGACCTTATGTAGGAAAAACATTTGCAAAATGGTTTAAAAAAAATGTATTAAAAAAACTCTGCAATGACTGATTTACATATAAAGTGTTCTCTAAAGCATCTATTCACACTGTGTCCTGTACAAATGTGTTCTGCAAGATAAAAGAAGCCCACTGATTCTTCTTCCACGACTTCAGGTATAATACTGTAAATGGAGCCTAAGAGCACATCACATTATTGCGGGACACATTGCAAGGGAATGACAGAGCAAGGCATGACATAGATCATGCAAAAAGTCTCTTCTACTAGTAATTGCACAATTCCATCACCTTAAAAGCAGTTATGGGTGATAGCTTGCAAGATGATACATCAGATGAACCATTTCTCTTCATTAAATTGTTCATTCATTCAGTTTCTACTTTGCTGTGATCAAGCCAGAAGCAATCAGAAGAGACAAAGATCCAGAACAAACCTAACATACTGTATTTTCAGGGGTTCGTGTGTGCATGAGAGAGAAAGGGGTGCTAATGTGCGATACATGATTTTGAACCAGGCTCACTTGCTGGCTTCTTACCCTCATCTGTGCTGCATGGTGAGCCAATGGATGCGCTCTGACACACAGCATGGCTAAAAACCAGTGTGACTCCGAAGTGAAGACTTAATCTGGCTGCATAAATCACAGTGACTTTCTGAGCGTGACTAATCAAGAACACATACAGACTGTCTGGATGTATCTCTCTCTCTCTCTCTCTCTCTCTCTCTCTCTCTCTCTCTCTGTAGCACACACATGCAGAATCCATAAGAACCGCCCTCATAAAAGCAGAGGACCATTGCCATGCAGCACACGATGCAGTGAGGGCCAAGAGGCAAGCGGACTCCCCCCTTCCTTGTGCATGCTGATCATTAGAAAGAGAGCGAGGGAGGGAGAGAGACAGAGACGGACGAGGCAGTGGTGCCAGCTCCCCTGCAGTTCAATCACATTTAATGCCTGGACAGTGCAAGATGAAAACGTCTGCCGTTCACTGCTCTTAATATCACAGAAATAAAGCCAACACCCGCGATAGGTTGACACAGGCTTGCAGTATAGATGGCTAAAAACGGTAGATGACACAGTCTACCTTTTCTGCCTTTGTTCCACCTGGTTTCGCTCTGTCTTTTACTTTTTGTCGCTCCATTTTTTTCTCCCTTTGATATACATCTCTTTGCCTGTCTCTCTCTCACTTTCCCTCATTCCATCTTTAGCAGCAACAAAGAGATTAAAGAGGGATTACTTCTGACATGTCAATGTGATGCGCCTGCTGGGTATAGTACTTCCCCCCCCCCATTCTCATGCAGTCCTGAGTCAATATGCCGCACACAAACGTTGTAGGAGTTGGAGAGAAGATGGAGTGAAAACAAATGAAAGTCTTCAGGGATATAAATGATCTCCACTTGCAAAATGTTATATTCTGACATGCAGAAACCACTGAATTGTTAGTGGGGCTTCTACTTCCTTGAAACAATGTCACCTTTTGCGAGAAATCAATGATAGCAAATTACAACACTATTTCCTCTACTCGTTTCCACTGTTTCCACACCCCGGTGTGTCTGCTGAAGAAGCCAGGATAAGGGGGGGAAGAGCGAGGGGCGCAGAGTGAGAGAGAGACAGAATGAGAAAAAGAGAAGTATTGTTTTTGGGGTGATAACCTTTTGTTGTGATTCAAAGGACTTGTGGCTAGCAGGGAAATGAACTATTGATTTGAAATAAGGCGGAGGGGAGAGAGAGAGAGAGAGAGAGAGAGGGGAGAAAGAGACACTTGCTAGGATCTTACCAACCAACTTACTGCCCACACGGATCCTTTGTCCTCAAACAGTCAGACACACGACCCAGACAAAAACTGACATGTACATGCACACGCGCATGTTTATGCGTGAAACATTAACCCATAACACACTGCTTAAATTGAGTTGTAACTAAACAGGAATAAATTCAGCCAACTACAAAACTACACACTCTATTCACTGTCTTTTGTACTAATTGGAAACCACTCGCTGGCCAGGTTTCCCCTGCAGGGTCAAGGAAGAGTAGCTGGGTTCTCTCATTATCCATGTCACTAAATTTGCTCCTGAAAATACGTATCTGAGATTTGAATGGATTATGTTGTAAACCTACTGATTGGTCTAATACAGCCACTACAATATATCTATCCATCTTTACGGTTAGCATTCTCTTTGTACATAAACAGGTGGTTAAACCAGTCCGCGTACAGAACCTTGATCTAGTTTCAGAAGCTGACGAGAACATCAGTGCCGTTAGCCTTCATACATGAAGATCCCGGTCTTAGTGAGAATAAAACTGTCTCATAACCGAGAGGTTTAAGTCGCATTGCTGACACTGTTATTTAGAGAAACTTAGAGTCAGTGAGCAGGTAAAGTTTCAGTGCTTGCTGAGAGATACTTGCGGAACATGTGGCTGCTGCTGGGATCAAACCATCCAGTCACAGGGTGATCTGTCTAACCAGTGGATTACACTGCCACCCCCGTAGGGCCAAAACCACAGCTTACAACCCTGTCTGTAGGATGAGGCCTCCGTGCATGTTTGACTTTACTGATAATCCATCCGCCTTTCTACTGTAGTGCGCAAACATTTCTGTACAGCCTAATTTGAAAATCTTACAACAAAAATCCTTGACAATTCGGGAAGCCAGTAAAACTATTAATTATTAGCATCATCTGTAATGTTTGGTTTCCCCAAAAAGAGGTTTCAGCTAGGTTTGATTGGCATACCACCTGCATTTTTCATCGTCTGCAAATTAGATATTGCAGATTTACCGTCCACTTGACCTGTCTAAATCTCATTCATTTGGCCATGCTGCTGTTGTAAGTCTGATATGAAGCATCTGCTTGGGCTAGAGCCCGGAGAAGACCTCGAACTGATCCAGCTCATGGCAAACTGCGTCCAGGTAGCCACTAAATTGGCCTGGCGTCTGCTCTGTAAATCAGCTGGCCAGGGCCTAAATGGATCACACAGGCCATTCCTCCCTCCTTGGCAGCATAATGCAGTGGGTTAGATTGATGGTTTATAATGTGGTGTGTGTGTGTGTCTGTGTGTGTTTGTGTGTGTGCTTGTGTGTGTGTGTGTGTGTGTGTGTGTGTGTGTGTGTGTGTCTGTTAAAATATGAATGTAATCCTGGCTATGCGCATAATGCAGTCAAAAACAGTTCAACATGGACAGGTGCTTATCTTTCTGCTTGTGTGTGTGTGTGTGTGTGTGTGTGTGTGTGTGTTTGCTCTTCACACTCACTCACGCACCTACACACTGCTCTCTCTCTCTCTCTCTCTCTCTCTCTCTCTCTCTCTCTCTCTCTCTCTCTCTCTCTCTCTGGTCTATCGCCCATTCGAGGCCACCGAGTTGTGCAACGATTATGTGTGCCCACCACCACCTCGCGTCCTCATCTCATCCTGCAAGACAGGCTCTCCAGCTTCCTCCCTCTCTCTCTCTCCACCCCCCCATCTCGCTCTCCCTCTGTCTCAGCCGGAGCCGGAGGCGCTGCTACAACGCCTGAAAGAATACGCTCCCGGATGTCGAAATCACACTCAACACAACAGTGCCACACTTTGCCGGTGGTGGTGGAAGGCGGAAAAGACGTTAGGACATAAAACGCTTTTTTTTTCTTCCCCTCTCTCCTGGCACTGCAGTAGCTCACCGAGGAAGGTCGTAATGCCACTGTGCTTCAAGAAGATCTAGAAGTAGAAAATGTGCTGCCATACAGGATAATCCCTCTGCCATGCAGGGCAGCGTCACGCCATCCTTAACCACCTGTTTTTTCGCGCATCCTGTGCGCACACAGCCATTACACATGATATTCCAGGGAAACGTTGCACTCTATAAGTGCAGTTCCCTTGGCTTTGTCCGCCTTTATTGATCAACTAATATGGCTATTGGCGATATTCATCACCTGGAATAAACGACAATATAGCAACTTTGCGGTATTATTATAGTTTACAAATGCACCGGAGGCTCAGTAATCCCCCCAACTCAAATGCAAACTTCATTTGAAACGATGTCCATAATGGCGCAGAACAGTGGTTCGTTATTTTAGCAGTATTAAGAAGTAGATGTGTCAAAAATCAGCTTGAAACCTATTCCAAGTACGGCATATTCACCGTGAACGCAATAGTCTACATTCATAGAAAATCCCACTCAATTCCACGGGGTGTCAAATAAATCGCCAGCAATGCTGTGATTTAAGCAGCGCAGCACAATATATCAAGGCTGAAACCTCCAATCTGGTTCCTGAGAGACGCACAGAGAGCCTTATTGTGGCCGCGAATTAGGAGAAGGGGGGGGAAAAGCGCAGCAACTCACCGATGTGGATGATTGAATCCGAGAGCGCAGACTTCCACTCCTGGCTCCAAAAGACGGCAACGAGCAACATAGCCGAGATAACTTTCATGTTGTCCAGAGATATTTCCCCCAAAACCAGAGAAAAAAAACACAGCTCTCTGAGTGAGAGCGCGAACAGAGTTAAAATCCCGAGAACCGACGCTTCTTCTTTCTTTCTTTTTTTTTTTTAGTCCATCTGTAGGGCGGTCAAGGAAATTCCCTGTAATCTCTGCCTTGAGATGCTCTTCTCTTGACGTTAGAGCGCGACGCTTGTCTGGAGAGGAAAAATAAGTAGCGGGAGTAGTGGTGCCCTGTTGAAATTCCTCCCAACATTAAATCATGTTCTGGGTGACGCCGAGCCGCAGAGAAAACCAACCGCATCCAAAACGTCGCCGCGTCAAGGCGAACGGAGGGGCCGGAGGACGTGGCCGCTCGTTCAAAGGAATCAATCTTTAACCATTCGATGACGTGAGGGAAAACCTCGGTGTCTTGAAAAGCAGGTCCTGTTATAATGACCCGTGATTCCCAGCCTTTCCAGTCCTGGCGACGCAGTTTCTCTCTCCCCCCCACCCCCCCACCCCCTGCACCAATCACCAAACCACCAGCAGCAGCAGCAGCAGCAGCAGCCTCAGAGGACCAAGCCAACGGCCAAAACTTCCATTTTCACCAGGAGCTTCTTTTTTTTAAAATCTTTCCTTCACTTAGACCCTATTTGAATATCAACGCCAGAACACACGGAAGAACACCGCGACTTTTCTTTTTGTTGGAGGGGAACGAAATAACAAACGATGAAAAGCCTCGTCACATGGCATTACCACGGAGAGGTACCATATTCCGAAATTGTCTCTAGTTTCCTGTAGAGATGAGAGAGGCCGGGATGGAGAGGGCTCTTATCATATAATGAAAGAGAGCTCCAAAGCCACTCTTCTTTTTCTGCGTCAGGGAGGGGGAAAAAAATGTAGACTAGGCTATCTGGAGGGGGGGGGAAATGACCGGGGATGCGCGCAACGACACTCCGCGCGTCTGCACGCCGTATATGCAGGCGGGTACTCGCGTCGGTCCCAGCACGCACGGTGGCTGGTGAAGAGGTGGTATGCCGAGTCCGTGTGTGAGAGTGAGAGAGAGAGAGAGAGAGAGAGAGA
>JAVQJL010078952.1:0-120543 GCA_036024295.1 Nannoperca obscura
CACGACACCAACAAGTTAACACCAAACAAAAAACTCATAAGTACAAAGTTAAATAACAAAAAGATTTAAAAGAGCAAGTAAGACAAGCGGAGCAACCGTATCGGGCAGCACGCACTTACAAGCGCATGCGCACATTTGCAACCATTACTGACCATAGCACGGACACTCAATACCAAATAACGATATCACTAGCATGAAAACAAGGAACATGTCATGGATTCTCACTTTAACTCACACCTTATTTTACTGATATGGTATTTAAGTTTACTACTCACCACTTTCAAAGCAAGCATCAAAAACCAGATGTCCTTTTCGTGGAGCTCCTGTGTAACCTGGTGGGCTCACCATCAGTTTGTTCACGTTCCCCACCAAGGCATCCTCTCCTCCAGTTTCACTGCCTGAAGAAGTGAAATATGTAGAAATAAGATGAGTCACTTTACTCAAAAGTATTCAAATTATTTCAAAGTTAAATATCGCTCCCTAAAAAATAGTAACGTACACACCACCTCTTTAGTGTTGTCCACTTCAAACTATGAACAAAACGGTTTATATGCAGTGAAATGGAGTAATAAAAAAGCCTAAAAACATTTAAAGAAATCTTTATTTGTTTCCAGCACAAATGACATTTGCACTTAAGAATACGGACATCTAATTTACACAGTGCTGCTTAAATGTGGGGCTTGATTTGCTGTTGTATGAATAAAAAAGTAAAAGCTTGTTTCTTATTGTTTATCATTTTTGTAGAGGCTCATTCATTTCAACAGGGTTAAACGTATTTCTCTTTATTTTAATAGTTGGTGACTTTGTCTTGAACTTGGTGGTCTGTGTTGTTATGTTTTTATTACTTTAACATTTGTATACATTTGCATTTCTGTTATTTTGTGCATTGTGCTATTGTTTGTTGAAACAAATGTTAAGAAATACATTGATTTAAAAAAATGTATTTGGTCACTTTGTAATCTGTCTTTTAGCATTAACTGGTAGAAACAGTGCAGTGACAAAAAATATCTTCAAACCAAATGAAAAGGAAAATGTTTTACTGCACATGCTTATGTAAATGGTAAATAGTAGTAGTCCTTGTATTTAAAGATATATCCATTGATTTTTGGTTCAATCTCTACCGTATTTATCAATACAGTGGTGCTGTTGGCATTTGTTTGCGGATTATGGCTTTAATTTAGGAACGTAACGGAGAGTGACGATGGGTGGTTAAACAAGAGCAACTTCAGGTAGCGACAGCTAGCTAATTACACATCAGTTAACTGGAGCTATCCCTAACTAATTTGGGTAACACTGCTAGCTAGCAGATACAAGACACATGCACTTACGTTACTTCTCGCCCTTACGTTAAGTAGTTAACGTTAACATGCCAGCAGTTTTCTAAAGTCCTTCAGTGAGGTACATTGCGTTCAGTGAGTTATATGGTTGGCTAACTGTAGCAGCAAAGCTAGCACATAACAAGCTGGTGACACGACTCTTGTTTACAATTGTTGACTCTTGTACCTGCTAGCTAGAATGTTAGCACACCTTACGTTAGCCTCCATATAAAGACACGCATTAAGACCGAAACATGCAGCTATGATTTGTCAGACAAGTGGGCATCATCCGCTTCCTTCGCTTGCATATCAATGGAGGGGAAGCCAGGTAAGGCTCATATTTACACACCAGTCTCGACGTCTCTAACAGTGTTTTCCTCCATCTTCCTTTCCATTCTGTTACAGAGCAGCCGACGCTCTCTGTGTGTTGCCACAGCAACGGAGCAGGAGGAAGAGGGAGAGGCGCTGTCTGATCTCCATCAGTACAGCGCTACAGACGACGACCAGTTTACATTAGGCAGTGCATGTAGGTAAGCTTAGCCAAGTTCAGTTGTTAAATCATGTGCACTAAAGTACCAGGATAACAACAGAAGCAGATATTGATTTGACATTGATTAAGTTAAATTATTAAAATCATCTGTACTGCTAATTACTGGTATGAGTCTGTCAATGTGGCTCAGGAAAACGTGTGTCTTAAAGATATAGGCTAGCTCGGTTTTTTCTTCTCTGTCGGAAAACCAAATTTCACAAACATGCGCAACATCTTCTATTCATAGTTATAATCATATCATAGTTATTGTAATTAGGGAAAATATGCCACTGTGCAACATAGTATACTTTTGACGTTGACATTCTGCAGGCAACACTAAATTCGAAATGATTCCCATTACACTGCCTGTAAACTGTAATCAGTATATTGCACACACCTCAGTTTTATTGCAGTCATACCTGCATTTTTAATGGTATTTTCAGAGACAAAAAGCCAGTCATTGCAGGCAGCAGCCAGATATTCTGAATTATCCTGTAGATTGATTAAAGCTGGAGGTTTTCTAGACAATTGGAGCATAGATGTCATCAAGGCCAATCAAGCCTGGCCCTATTCCTTTCCCATTACAAAGGCTGCACCTGATTAAGTACATCAAATGAGCAGCCGCACAACTCCTGGAGCAAGAGGCATACAGGCTGCTGCTAATTTTCAGGTTATAAGCTGTGTGTAACAGGACCAAATGAATAAAACCAGGGAGCGGGCAATGATTTTTCTCTCTGTGTGTGATCTGTATTTGATGGCAAGCATCAACAGGCCGCTGAGTAGATAGGTCGTGCTGATTATTTCTCAGATGACAGGAAGAGAATACAGAGCTGCTGTGTAATATTTCGTTAAAATTGAAAATTGAATAGCTGTCCTCCATGCTATGTCATTCCTTTAACACTATGCCAATTAAAGAGCTCTATGGTGGTACAATCATTCATTTTCAAGAGGGAGATTGAAATTGAATTATGGAGCATGAGAAGAATGAATTAGATACGCTACATGTTTCCCTTGTTTCTCAGCTCCTATCAAATAGAGAGGCTGCATAGGAGTAGTTTTTTACCGCATTATCCTGGCTTGTCTCTGCCAGAGTTAGTGCGCTTTGAGACACTGTTTATAATCTGATCTTATGGTTGAAACTCACATTTGGTTGTTGGCTTTTTGAAAGACAGCTTTTGAGTATGAATATTATTTGTGATATTATTACATTATTACGTTTTTTTTTCCTAAGCTGTGATATTGTTAAGTTACACTGACATTAGGGTGACATGTTGTGTATATATATATATACTCCCATCTACTCATTACAAACTTTTAAATGGGGCAAAATGAGCCAACTTCATAACTCAGGTATGTGTTACTTTATGTTCAAATGTATAGGATTTTATTACAGCAATGCCTTGAGTAGCATTAAGTCTTTTCTTGTTTATGGCTTTCCTTTTCTTTTAAAGCTTCATATTCTCTATCAGTGTGTCCTCCTTTAAAACATGTCTGAAGAAGGAGATAAAATAGCAACACTTTCAACAATAACCCCTCTTCCTTCGGCATGCATTCAGTATGCTTCTTGTCATGATGTCTGTAAAGTGCAGCAATAATTTAATGAACACATCCATCACTCAAAAACAATATAACATGAAAGAGAAGTACAGTCCACACTGTGGTCTCTCACATTTTAATTATCTCTCAGGAGAGTGTATTTTAACTTATGCTTATCAAAACAGTGTTGCCCTCTAATGATTTCTAAATACATGAATGTGCTTCCCATGTAGACATCCATGTCATGGTTTAATACAGAATCTACAGTAACATTAGGAAATTGTGGCTATTTTAAGCGTTGGTGGCTAGTGACTGGAGGACACGCCGCACCATCACAATCTCGAACAGAACATATCAGAAACCCCTTGGGGAAACAGTGGCTTTGCCACAGCGAAGGTATTTTTTTTTTCATTCTTTCAGTAAGATACTTTTTCTTTTAAACTGAAAATGATCAAATAAGTCAGAGCTTGTAGCTCAGCACCATAACTGAAAGAAGAAGAAAAAAACAACACAAAGATTCTCTTGTTTATGTTTTTAGCCTGAAGCTTGATGTGTGTATATATGTGCGTGTGTGTGTGTGTGTGTGTGCTGAAGGAGCAAATTTATGTTTTCGTATTTGTATTCCAGCAAGTACAGAGAAACCCTTTTTACCCTGGCCAGCTAAGGACTTCCACACATAAAGTCCATCATCAATGAAGGAGGAAGTCGTGCAAAAAATCAAAACACAGAGCACAAGTGGCAGCAGGTTGGGGATGGGTGATTGTGTGAGAGGCAGGGGGGAAGGACCTGAGACCAGCCAGCAGTACACACAGAATCACTATGGTGACAGCAACCAGGGGGTCAGGGCAGTGAGGCTTGGTCAGAGAGGAAGGCTTGAGAGGCAGCTGACTGAGGAATCAGCCCTGACTCTGGATGATTCAACTGACAGCTCCCCCCGGGCTCTGCCGGACCAGCCATCCCCAGAGGCCGGGGGCTTTACAGAACAGGGATGTGGCTAGCAGCCCTTTTCTGAGGGAAGGAAAAATGGAATTGAAGCCAGGACAGCACAACTGTGCCATAACACAGTCACATTGTTGATGACACTCTCACATATCCTGCTACTGATAAAAATGTAAAAAGAGAAAATATGCTAATTATGTAAACAATATAATATGCAACATCCTTGATAAGTGTTAGTCTCTCTACATATTTTTGGGTTTTCCTGTTATACATAAATATGCGATAACACTAACAGCTTGCTAACACTTCCTCTGCTTTGTACCTTGCCGTTACCCCTTCTCTCATCCATTAATCGTCACCCTCTCTTCTCTCTTTATCTGTCACTTCCTCTGTCTTTCTGTCCCTTTCCCCCTCCCTCTCTGTTATGCTGGACAGTGTCCACCTAAACAGATGGTCCAGTATCAATAGGCTGCTATTAACTGGCTTCTCTTCCCACTCTGAGCCAAGACAGCAAAAAGCACATTCAAAGCACTGGGAATAAATCCATTGCCAGGCTGATGGAGCCACAAGTAAGACACCGCTAAAATTAGCATTAGTGACGATGATGGCGATCCCAATCACTCTGTCAGATTCCTTTTCACTCTTCTTTTATTTTCTCCACAAAATTTAGCTTCAATTTCATAAACATTTTGCTTCTTTTACATAAACTAGACGCAGCTACAGTAAACTGTGAGTCATACTATGACACCTATATTAGGTGTTATCAACTACAACCAAGAATGGAGTAAATCATATCTTTAGCACAAGAGACTCCCTAATCTTTTTTTGTCCTTCCTTGTTTATTTGTTCCGTAGTTGGGATCTCCTGCCATGCCTGTGACTAGCTGCTTCGTCATCTGTCTGCCACACCCTGCTGAGGAAAAGGACAACCACCTGACCTTGATGCTCACATCAGCCCACCCCTCACGTTTTTCCTCTCCTGCCTATTACTGAGAGGTACCACCCAATTCCACTCTCTTGAGGTCTCTTGATAGTGTACAGGTTTTATTGCATTGCATTACTTTATGTGTACCGGTCACAAAAACACCTCCAAGGAAGTGCTGAATTATTCCAGAATTTCCTTCCTAAAAGTCTCTGATAGTCCTTTTCCACAATTCAATCCACCACCTGTTTTTGTAAGAGCTATAATTAGATAACAGGGACCAAACAATATTAGTCCTTACACCCCTAACCAATCATTTTATCCCTGGCTGTGTGTTTGATCTGGTCAGGGAGTGAGAGCTACTAAAAGTGCAAATGTTCCTTCACCATCCATGTGTGTGTTATAGACCCACACGTGAAAAGATGAGAAGAGAGGAAAATCTAAAAGATAGGAGTGGCACGAAGAGGAAGGGATGTGGCGGCGATGGTGTCGCTGTTGCTAGAACAGTCTTCCCACCTTGTGGTAGCACAGTGAACTGTAGCTGCATCAATGCGTGAGCAATGGGGTGGGGGAGAGAGAGAGAGAGAGAGAGAGAGAGTGATGCAGAGAGATGGAGTGAGAGAGGGAGGGAGAGCAAAGGAGAGAGCCAGAGGGAGTGATACAGAGAGAGAGAGCGAAAGAAGAGAGAGAGAGCAAAAGGGAGGGGAGTTTAAACTAAGTGCTATGTTGTGGGACAGGCTAATCTGCTAGCGAGCAGTGTGAGGATCGGAGCGTATTGTGTGAGCCAGTGTGCGGGGGACAGATAAGGGAGCCAGCCAGCCCGCCAGCCCGACCCACGACCCACCGACTGCCTGACTGCCTGTTTTAATGTGCTGACTCTGGGGAGATTTAAAAAAAAAACAGCATATTGACTCCTTAGACGTGTGCGGAGACCCTGGGCACAAACGCCACCACTACAGCCACAGCCAGCAGAGGTGCATCAACAGACAGGGGGGAAAGAAAAAAAGAGCGCTGAAAAATCACAACTCCAATTGCTGAAAATTAAAGAGGATTTTTTTATCCCCCTCTTTTTTTCAATTGATTTAATTTTTTCTTTCTTTCTTTTTTGTGTTCCCGGGACTGACTCCCAGCCCTAGAGAAGAAAAAGGGGAGCAAAGAACTGAAGAGAATCTGAAAATAAACGGACAGAACGAAAAAAAAAGCACCAAATCTGAACATGTTCGAAATAAGCCGAACACTCAACGCTGCTTTGTTGAGCAATGAGGTAAAGAGATTTGGATTTGATTGTTTCTCCACACCTCACCTGTGTATGTCTGCTGCCAACCATTCTGTCATGTGTGTTATTGTGTGTCCGTGTGTGTGTGTGTGCGTCTGTACACTTGTGTGTGCTCATAGCCAGAAGACAGAGGGGATGATTGATAACAGCAGCAGTTTATTATTATAGTTTCCCGGCATGATAGTCGGTATGGAGAAAAAGGGACTGCTAGTGCTACTGGAGAGCTAGTGCCTAGACTTTACATCCCCTTTTTGTAGCAAAACCAAGGTAGCTATCAAACCCATGCAGCATAGGTTTGCCTGTGAAATTGCCCACCTGGGGCTAAAATTGTATGTGTGCCTTCATGTACACGTACAGTACGTCTGTAAGTGTGAGCGTTTATGCCTGTATGTGTGTGTGTTCACACATGCATTTGTGTGAGAGCAAAGTGTTCTGTAATCCCCCTCTACCTCCTCTGTCTTAATGTCCCTCCCACTCCCTCTTCTGTCCTTTACCATTCTCACCGTCCTTCCTACCTGCCGTTATCTGTTCTCCTTCCCTTCTCTCACACCCCTACCCCTGTCTCTTTTTTTCCTCTCTCTCTCTCTCTCTCTCTCTCTCTCTCTCCTCCCCTCTCCTCCTGTGTTTGTGTATGAGTGTGTGTGTTCTGTGAGCAGTGTCTCAAGATGATGGCGAGGTACGGGCAGCTCTCGGGACTAGCAGCCAGTGGCGTGGGCTCCGTCCCCGAGACGCACTCGCCGCTATTTCCCAGGGATCTCCTGTCATCGCCAGCCCAGATGGGCTACAGGTCACCCCTGGTAAGAGGATAGACAGACCAATATATCTCCATCTCTTTAATAAACACAGGCAAGCATAATAACAAGAAAAGAAACAGGAAAAAAAGAAGAAGAAAGCGGTAGTTAGTATGTGTGATTCTGTGTTTGTTGTGCGTAATGAGGAAAAGAGCAAAAGGCAGAAAGAGAGCAAATCAATTGTGAGACTCTCTGTGTATCCCCAATGGATAGTATTAGTAAATATTTACATTGTTATGTTTGTTCAATTACGGACGCCTACTTTGTCTTTAGCCTCTGCCAGTCAGACTGTTACCAAGGGAATTCAAGGTGTTGTATGTGTGTGCATGCTTGCGTGACTGTGTGTTTATGTGGGTAATATATTTTATGTTTGTTGTATTTTGTGAATTCTGTTAGCGTCTGCAGTGTTTGCATTTAATGTTTGTATTATCCCCTCGATGATGAATTAACTTTCACAGTAAATCAAGAATTAGGCACTAGCAGTGCACACTACAATTCTACCATTTTTAACTTTATGTAACATCCTTGAAAGTAAAGATTCTGTTTTGAATGCCCTTAGGAGACGTACAGTTGTGTAAGATGACAGATTTCAAATGACATTTTGATCATAACTATCAATCTAATTCAGTTTCAATAAACACCGGACGAGTCACATTAGCAGAGGAAGCAGGAACGCTGTAGATAGATGGGAAATTTTGCACTGGAAACAACCTTACTCTGCCATTTACAGAGAAAAGATGACTTCAAGGGGAAGGGAATGAGAGAGAAAAAGGGGCATGAGAAAACCCTGAGCGTTTAGGCAAAAGCGTTGTAAGAAAATCCCTGACTCGCCGCATTAAAGCAACATGAAGCTGTGGGTGTCTAATCCGCTGTGGGCTCTTCATTGGTTCGGCTCCCCTTCAAACTGGCTCAGATCCACACCCCAGAGCCTCCCGGAAGCCTTCATAACCCACTGTCATGCTGCTGACTGTACCCAGGGGTTTCCGTCAACTGTATGCAAATGCACGGCGAGGATAAGCGGTGAAATACGTCCGCGAGGAGTTGGGCTGTTTTTCGGTTTTTGCTTTGAATTCTTACACGAGTTCAAAGACGTCTGTCCAGTGTTTTGCTGTTATTACACAGCACACAAAATGACTGTGTTTTCCACTGCCCATTTACACTCACAAACAGTGTTATCTGCTGTTTGCATAAAGCTGCTGGACCATAATTATTTGTTGAAACCAGTGGAACTAATTAGCTGTATTTATTATATAAATATGATTGACGTGTTAACATATTTTGATGCATCTTATCGGCATCTGATTAGATGGAATAACAGAATTTGAGGTGATTAGCCAGATGTCTAGTTGCAAATTACATAAAATTTAACAACAAACGTATAAATGAAGTAAGGAGTGGGGGGAAGCCACAAAATTAGTTCAAAACATTGGTATTAATAACTGAGTAACTATTAGGTCCTCATTGTACGTAAGTAGTTACATTTCTGGTGAAATGGTTTGGTAATGGTTTATTTTTGTGATTTTGCGCATTTGTCATCAATGTGTTGCTGGTGATGAGGCTAGTTCCTGTGTGTGTATGTGTGTGTGTGTGTGTGTGCGTGTGCGTGTGCGCGTATGCCTGTGTGTGCTTTTGAAAATGTGCGTTTGTGTGTGTACATGTGTGCGTGCGCATGATTACCCTGTTTAAAAAAGACCATCGTTATAGTGATTAATGGTGCCTTCATTAAGCACAGCAAGATCATTTGCATACATTAGATAAATGTGCTGGAAGATTCTGGTGGCTCTGGTGTGTAAAGCTTCAAAAGAAGCATTGCAATTTTTTACCTCAGTGATATCAAACAGAAATACAATTCTCTATACCCACAGAAAAACATTTAAACATATCAATGATGGAGTAAATGTATTGTTTTATATCACATAGTTCTTTTGTCTACTAACCACCCTGTTTTGTAGTATTACCATTAAAAATTAAGACACTATACTGCATTTCCAATTAATGCACCACTGCATTAAATTTGTGTTTTTTGATAAATGAATTAATAGCTAAATGGTTTCATCCTCCAACACACTACACGCGTGCAGCAAAGTTTACTATTACGTCCCCTGGCAACACTGTGTTCAGTTTGTTTAGAGCATTTGTGTGTGTTTGTGCTTCATGTCTTGTCTCTGCGCGTGCATGTTGTCACGCAACCTTTAAGTTGTAGGACAGTGTATTTAAAAGAGCATTAACACAATTAAATTCTGAACCCATCAGAACCCAGGCACACGAAGGAGAAATTCAGCATGCAGTTAATGAAATTTAGACTGATATTCTTCTGTTCCAAATGAGCATCCGCAGTATCAGTTTGCACCATTAGATTGGCCAGGCAATCTCAGCCATGTCACCTTACGCAAAGCGGAAATAATAAAAAAAAAACATTTGAGCAAAAACTGAATTGCAAATTACTCCGTATTTCAGTCACTGAGATCAAATTTTCAAAGCCCACATCTAAAAACCTGCAGTGCGCTGTGCTTCAGAGCTGAATGCTGTTAATTTGTAGAAAGCTCCACTGATTACCCACTGCAGGCAGCTGCCGTTCTCTATGTGACACTAGGCTTTGTTTGACAACTCCAATCTTTTCTGTTTCAACATAAAAAAAGAGGGTTGCATTTCAGGCCTGCCTGAAGAGGTTTATCATTGCCACAACAACAAACAGGCAAAGAACGAAGAAGTAAAGAGGGTACATGGCACAAAAGCTGGCAAACGTGTGTAGCTACGGTATATTAGCAGGCAGGAGATAGTTAGAGGTCATCTCTATTTCATAACAATGATTAGCTTCTTCCATCTGCCGCTTGCTGCACTTCCCCTTTCCTTGATATCAGTGTTCTCTATATCCAGGAAATTAGTTCATTTATGCTCCACAACCCTGCTGAACAACGCCACAGAGGGGGAGTGAGAGAAACAGAGAGATGGAGATATGTGCAAAATACAACATCGACAATAACAATCATGCCACAAGTACAATGGTGGTTCATTAATGCAGGACTGACAAAAACAAATGTGGTTGTTGTATTATATTTTACTAACATGGACATTAGGTGATTTGCCAAAAAGATGAAGAGTAAAAGAGAAAGAGAATAACATAACAATCTTAGGGATTTAAAGGTGTTTGTGAGAAAATAAGTGCAAACAAGATATGGCCAAAATATATCCTCTATATCATTTTATCCGTTTCCTTTTTCAACTGCAATTACAGCAGCACATGTGATGTGGTGAAGTGTTCAGAAAAGCTATTAGCTATAGGGTAGTTGCTATTCAGCCATATCATCCCTATAGCATATATCAGACTGGAGCGGGTGGTGACTGCACCGTGTCATAGAATTTACATGCAACACCATACAAACATAGACTGTGTAGTTTTGTGCGTGTGTGTACATCATGTCATGTTTGCACTTGATATGAGCACATGTGGTGTGTCAGTTACAGGGAACACAGAGAGGCTGAGAGACACTGTAAGGGGGGCCTGAAGGGTTCAGATTTGTTGGAAGAGCTATGTGTGTGTGTGTGTGTGTGTGTGTGTGTGTGTGTGTGTGTGTGTGCGTGTGTGACTGTGTGTGTGTATTTGCTGGCCACCATTGCTGCAGGGAGGGCCTAGAGATCAGCAGCTGAGCCTGTGTCCCGCTGGGAGCCATCACTGCAGAATGGAGCAGGTGTCTGAAGGCTCATGCACAGGCACACACACACACACACACACACACACACAAACACACTGTAAAGCTAAGTGAACTCTCTCTCTCGTTCTACTTACTGTCTTTCTGTCTCTGTTTCTCTGATTTTTATTTATTTTTTATTGTGCACACCCAACCCAGCAATTTAGCATGTCCACAAGATGCCTTTTAATGTGCATTTCATCACACATCAAACAGGTTTTTTTCATACCCATCGACTCTGTAGGTGAGACATAAAAAGATGTGAGATGTGATCCAAAAATAATAATCTAAGAACAGAACAGCCTGCTGCAGCAACACGAGCACCCACGCCCCACCAAAGGTCACCTCTTTGCGTTCAGCTACTTTGCCCTGGAAGTAATGACCTGTAATTTCACCTAAATATTGGCCCTGGCAGGGCCCAGGCTTTCTTGACGTTCATGACAAAACAGCAGTAACACACTGATCATGTCACTTCAACAAACACTGAGTAATTATTACAAAAGGGTCGCCCCCACCACCAAAAACCAAAGCAATAGCTTTTAACCTGCTATTATGCTCACACTGATTGACAGGTCTTTTAATACGACGATTAACATAACTAAATCTAAGCTATTCAAGTATACTGATAAATATAATGTTTGCAAACACATAATAAGACTAATAAGATGTTGTTTTCAAGTATAATCTGTTAAGAAATAATAAAAATGCAGGTTTCTTTAAAGTCACAATCTCCAATGATATATGTAAAAAAAAAATATCAACATTTATGTGCTAAAAAATACAGACAGGGGCCTTAAAGTAATAAAAATTGGAAAGATAGAAAGCACAATTGTGTAAACCTCACCCATAAAGCAAAAGAATGCAGACACATAATAATAATCACAGTTTATGTAGTAGTGGATTATATATCAGTGGTCGGCTTGTGAATTCCACTGAGGATTTACCTTTGGTTACATTTGTACAGTTCAATAGGTTGAATAAACAAAATAATCTCACTTCCTGACATTCACTTTTCTTCTTTAATTGAAAAAAATCCCAGGGCTGCTCTTTTGCTTGGCAGAGGAAAGCATTTAATTTTAGAGACAAATGTGTTGCCTCTCTTGGACAATGTTTTCACATCCAGTTGCAGTTATTTTCATTCGGTTTAAAAGGATAAACAGAGAGAGAATAATGAAATGGGAAAGACTGTAGAGAAAGTAGCGTTGTGCTTTCAAATTTGGTGAGTTCTTCATATTTTTGTTATTTGCAAAGAAGCACTAACAATTACGATACAACAGAAGAAATGTGTTTCTTTTAACGTTTGGCAGTGAAGTCAGATTAAGAGGTTTTCATCTAAATCTAATGCCATTTTAGGTCGACATAACATTACGTAACGTAAAGTGCAGCCTGAGGTGTGTTTTGGATTTACTGAATTAAATAAAAATCTGACAGTGATGTCAAATCGTTCTGTAGATATGTCAGCCATATAAACTTTGACAAAAGAGGTATTAACCAGTGCAAGCCCTTTACTGATCCGTCTGTGATAATCTCACAGCTCAGATGCCTCCTTCACAATGGTCACAGATTTGTAATGCAAGCAAAATCTTCAGACGTAAATAACATTAAATCGTCTTTTATCAAAACTGTCATTCATAGATTATGCCGTTTGTAGACCCCAATTTGAGATAATACATGGATCAGACACCCGTTTTGTAGGTGAGGTCTCCTGACCAGACATTATCTGGCAGTCATTTTAAGAGAAGTGATGTGAGGAAATGTGCCTTGTTGTTGGCAGCTCAGCACCTGTTGATGCCGAGCTGACTAATGCTGCCGATACTTGAGTGATTGTCTGCGTCTGGGATCCTGGCATGTTGATGAACAACACTATTTTCTGTCCTCTCAGAATTGATAGTTTCAAAGCCAATGCGTTTTTATTGATTTGCTAATTGCCGGGGATGAGGCAAAGTATCTGCTGTCACCATGAATAAATGATGTATGGCTGACTTATGCATTAGTGCCGAGGAGGAGTGACCGTTCAAGTTACAGTAGCTAGCCACTGGCTCCACTGGGAAGTGTCTGGTAGTTGGGGCCTGTGTATACTGTAAGTACAGAAAAAAAAGCAGTTTCAAATATGTGATAGATTTTTTTCCCCAATTGATTAGCGTAAGTATGACAGCTGTTCATGAAGGGCAAGCTAAATCAAGATAAGATATTGGAAATTGATGAAAACACTACAGTTATTTTTGCCCAAGAGGAGGCTAACAGTGAGTGGTTCCTCTACACATCCCAGGGAGATGCAACAACAGTGTCATCATTATCTGCTAACCCTGTTCTTCCTTTAATAATACATGTTTTCTAACAGCAGCATTCAGGTTTAAAAAATTTTTGTTTGTATTATACATTCATCTGTCTTGGCTTAATTTAATGTAACATTATAAATAGTGCATTTACTCAGAATAGGACTCATACCTTTTGTACATAATGTCTTGTTATTTTCATAGTGGAAAAATATTAAAGAATTTATTTCTCTTCAATCGGCTAAATGTTTCAACCAAATAACTGAAACAGGTCTTCAAGCATGTAGACATTTAAACTGAAACCCAGCGGAGTTTCTCTTGTGGTGCATTGCCCACTTGCTTTTCTTCAAGCATGAGAAAGAGCGGTTAAGCATGAAGTGACATTTGGAGAGCTGGATTTGTGCAGCCTGGGCATGTTTTGGTCCATATACCGTAGGCCAGCCCTGTGAAGGACTCTGGGAGCGTATCATTTCTAAAAGTTTATTCGTTATCAAAAGCCGTAGTGCAGCCATTTATGGAGATCTAATAGTTTGAGGCTTTACACATCATTACAGATGGCAGGTGGTGTTTCAGTAAGTCCCATTTTTCCACCTGGAGTTTGAGTAGGAGATTCTGTAAAAGAAGAAAACAGGACTCATTCCTGCAGGGAGACACATCACTGCAGAAATTGCTAAAATAAATAATCTGGATAAAAAGGTCTGAAAGTGAGCAGCAGTCTAAAGAATGCCAAGTGTGATGCTCTGTGGGCTTTGTGTTACTGTAGTGTGTGTGTTTGTGTGGGTGGGTGGGTGGGGGGGGGGGTTGTGATTAAAGCCTCCACCAGATGGACCACAGCAGTCGCCCTGTGAGCATGGATGTACCCCGACCGGGATCAAACGCAAAACGGGCTTCTGTCCCCACAGCCCCAAAGCCAACCAACATACCCCATGATCCACTGACCCACCACACTGCAGAATACCCACTGCTTCATTTCACACATGCACAGTCATCCGGGTTAGACTAGAAGACGGGAGAACAGAAATTAAACAAGTTTTGCTGTTGTAGTCTTCATGCCCACCTTTGAGACTCCAAGAAATTCCACATATAACAATTAGACACCATTACATTTACTATCACTGACAATTAACAGCAAGACTAAACTTCATGATCAGTGTGTGAGCTGCTGGCCTGCTGTAGTTGAATGTCACCCCAAGCTGCGGACCACTCTGTTGTCCAAATGGACACTAATCCACCAGAGTCCTGTTGAGAATACAACCTCAGTGCCAGAACACATGCCAGACTCAACAGCCAATGCATAGCTAAGCCTCTCTGGGCACCTCCACAAACCTTCTCTCATTTGTGTTAGGCTACAGCCTCAAAGACCCACCATTATCTCCTCCATAAAAATAATTAAAAAAAACATCAATGTGTAATAGAAAGGAGTGGAATCCAACAATGTGTTCTGTTTTACACCTTACATTTCCTAATTTTAATGCGTGAATGTAATGATTTCTTGAATGTTTTGTGTTGTTTTCTCTAGACAAAACAGTAATTAATCCAAACACAGAAAAAGCAGTTATCTACGCATGATTTGGAATTAAATCTACAAACGATGGGTGCGTTTCTGCAGACTTTACACAGCGATTGAGCAAGCGTTCGCTCCGCATTCCACAGATACAGACCGTTCAGTCTGAGCTTTCAAATAGTCCCCTGTCACATATCTGCAGTCACAAAGCTCCAGCCATACCAAACAGCTTTGAGTTAAAGTGGAAGAAAGTGGCTGTGACAAATGCAGCACAGCCTTGTTCCGGGATCAGCATGAAAAATTCATTTCTGATCTGAGAAGTTTTTACCAGCGAGAGTGACACAGGCAGGGGTTAAGCTGACTGTCTATCATGCCCACTGACACAGAGAGAAAAGGATGTAGGATGAAGATGTTTTCACCCCTTTTAGTTAGTTTGTCAGCAGGATGTCTCAAAATGTATGAATTAATATCCATGGCTTTGAATAAGGAGAAAATTATTAGATTTTGTTGCCTAAATTGGGATTTAGGGTAGTAATTAGTATCTTTAACCATACATAACTACCATATAAAAACCATGCACACAGAATTTACTACAAATCCAAAGGACATATTTCCAGGGTCAGGATATGATTTTAAGATACACTGTGAGAGATATGCTTGATGTCTTTGTTTGTAACAGCAAGTCGGATCATTTTATCATTGTAGGCAATGGTCTGTACCTTGGTCTGTGACCTGATGAATTGGCATTTTCTTCCTGTTTACATAGACTTTTGTTCTCATCTGCACCCATTTAGGATTTCAGTGACTGGCAGTGAACTTGACTGTCCTCTCAAGTTAATTCAACATCATTTGCTCTCAGTGGTTTAAATAAAGTGCTGCCGTGGTGATTCTGCTCCTCCCGCTTAAGGACGTCCGTTTCCTCTTTGGAGCAGCTTTTGTGGCATAACTACTCCCAACTGCTCCCCTCTATTACTAAATTGTGAGAGCACCATGGCACAGAGCGCCCTGCTTTTGAAGAAAAAGAAAAGAGGTGATTTGATTGAAAGTACAAACACCAATGCATGTGCACTGTGTGCCTCTGACCATGAAATTACCAAAAATCTGTATCCACACCATGCGCGATTCCTGAAAAAAAAGCCCCTGGTCTTAACACTGAAAGCAAACAGCAAAAGTCAACTGTATTCAAAGCGCCCATTGTTTTCCGCATACAGCCACTTCATGTTAATAGCTGTCTGGTGTCTGGGATTCAGTGATGCTGAGTTTGTTGCTGGGCAAGGAGACGCTGGGGAAGTTGAAGGCTATGATTCTTATTTGTTGATTGTTACCGGCAGAGGGTGGACACCTGCCAGGGAAGAGGCGATCATCAGTCTGAGTAGCACAGCAAGATGCTAGTACTGCCAGAACTTCAATACAGCAACTAAATCTATCCTTCAAGGGCAAATCAAAAAGAGCCTAAGTAAGCCGCAGCATACTGAGGAGTGTGTTGTGGGCTATTAAATGTATTAGGCTGATTTACTGCATAGACTGCTGTGATATTTTGAATTGAAATCAGCCGAGCTGATAAGTGTTGCATTGTTCTCCATAACTCTGTTAAAATTGTGTATATATGTATCAATTACAGTGTTGTTGCCATCTAGTGTAACAGAGATGATTTAGTTTCATATTGTGTTTCCTATCTTACGACCTTGGTTGCATTCATTTGCTCTGAACCTGACTAGCAATTGCGAAGATCAGCTTTGCTGCAAAACAAGTTTTCCTTCTCTTGTTAATAATCAAGGTATTTTCTTCCAGCACTTAGAGGTAACACCTCTGCTGGCATCTTCACTTCTCCTACTTTAAATAGAAGTCTTATTATGCAGAGTGAAACACAAGACAGGTGTTGAAACACTGCGTCTGACAGTTAACAAGAATCAAACCAAGAGCACCCACAATTATCACTGTCTGCACACTGCATATTCAAACCTGCTATACTGCTCACACTACTCTTTGCCTGCTCTTTCACACTTGTTATCAGAATACTATGTGTTGGTTGCTACCAGAGTTTATTGTGCTTGTACAGTACTGTTCCACCAGTATATTCAATCGTTCAAACCTGGTGATTAAAGACAAACCATTTTTGCATTGATTTTTCAGGGTGTGGCAGAGATATAGCATTGTGAGAAACCGAATGAGTAAGAGGGACACCACAAGCCTGCAGTTAATCCATTAAGGTCTGTAACTAGGAGGGGTTTAGTGTGAAGAAGCAGGGCAGAATGGAGGGCAGGAGGAGTTCATGACAATTAGCCAGCTCTCTGCTTTCTTGAATTAGCAGGCTGGAAGCACACTTCTCGGGTCCAGCCCTCAAAGCTCCGGTTCCACGGTGGTCACAGTGACTGACGCACTTCATGAACCAAAATGTTGTGTGTTTTTGTCTGTGTGGCGGCGGGTATGTACACTTGCACATGCACTGTGTTTGTGTGTGTATGGATTCAATCGTGTATGAATGTGTGTGTTTATGGATGTGAGCCAGAGGCAATCAGTGAGATGGGGTTCCACATTGCTGACAGTATGGCTGGCCCTTCTGGGTTAAAGCCACAAAAGCTTTTTAACTTTCAAAACTTTTCAAGAGGAAAGAAATATAATTTACCTCCTCAAAAACTATTTAGCATCAGTCATCATCTAAAAGGCCAAATAATGCATCCAATCAAAGCTATGCACTTTTTTGCAAAGTCTGACAAAATGGGAACGTCATTAAGAGAGTAGTCTTTTTTAGTCATTACCTTTAATTACTTCTTTGACATTTTTACAATTATTCAGTGCTGTATTGCATTTTATTCAGACAGTATAATCTCTAAGTAAAAAGGGAAAGGCCAAATCCACAAGATAATAAGCTACACTGTAATATCTCTAACATCCACAGCACAGATGCCCTTGATAGAATATCTCCACCTCTTCCTCCATCTGTCCATACACAATATTATAATGCACAGTGTGTACCCTTAACTAGGACATGGCAGCAACATGGTTCCTTTTTTGGTATGTGTCTATATATCATAACCACACACGGACACACACACTCCATAAAACAACACACTGCAACGAGCAGATTGTGTTTATAGCTAATTTACTGAGTAGTAGCAGTCACTTTCATTGCTTTATAAAACCATGGTCCTGTAGTGCAATTTAGTGAAATGACACACCAAGCAAGTGAACCGTGGGAGACTATTTTCACTTTCAAATCATATTATCATTCAGAGGAATATGTTGTTTGGATCATAGAGGGAGAAAGCAATCTCAAAACACTGTCCTTTATGAAATAAGAAAATGATCACCCTCTATTTTCACCCTACATTTTACTTCCTCTAACACATTAATGGTTAAAAGTTGACTGCATACAAAGACTAAAAACTCCATGGATCTGACTTTCCATTCTTTACAGTGGAGAATTAAAAGCAACATTAAAAACATGGATGGGAGGAGAATATTGTGAGGTGGAGAATGGTTTTACCCAGGTCCAACTCAAAGCCTTTATTAAATTCAAAGGTCAGAGCAGGAGGATAAAAGATAGACAGGAAACTGTGGGTTTTTTGCCTGTACTATTCAACTGCAAATGTTGCTTCTTTCTGCTCTTTGGCAGAAAAGATACAGAGGCACATAAAGGAAAATAGACAAACATGAACTTCTATTTTAATCCATTTTCTTTGTGTTTCATTCTACATTACTCTCCCTCTGTTGTGTTATATACAGTATGAACGGTACAAATCTCCAGACTGCGAGTGCCAGCATATTCTATTCTATCTGAAACAATAGCGGGGCTGTTCAGCCCATCTTCCCCCTGTGTGTGTGTGCGTGCATGCTCGCGCATGTGCTCCTCACTACCATTCAGGCTTAATTGATGGTGTAGTAAGGATTTTCATTAGTATGTCAGGCACATGGTTCCTCTAGGCAAGCTAGCTAGCTGTAGCTAACCAGACAGGTGGAGAGGTCAGGGGTGAAGTGGAGAGACTGGGGAGCTTTAGTTCACTGCTCCCTTTTTGTCTGCCAGAATGGGCCTTATTATTCCTAACACTTCGTCTTCTTCCTGTTTGTCCTCTTTCCAACAGTATTTTCTCAGTGTGTTCATTTGGGAGCTCGTTTGTGTAGCTACTTGAGTGTGTGGTTGAAATTCACAATTTATATTTGTAGAAATACGCATACTGTAAATGTAAGTGTAGAGTACGTATGTGGTGCATACTGAATAGTATCATACACTGTTCACAATGTGGGTTTACAGTAGATTATGTTTACACAGCACAGTTACAGAGGGCATCATTTAGCTCTAGCATCCAGACGCTAACAATTCATACTGGACCTGATTTGCAAGGGCGTAGGAGTGAGTTTGACATTGGGGGGGACACATCTCTCACCGGTGGTATAATTTTTGGGACAAATGCACCTTTTTCCAATATTGGGGGGGACACATCCCACCCGTCCCCCCCGGTTCCTACGCCTATGCTGATTTGCATTGGATGGTTTGGAGACCTGTATATCACTTTGCTGGTCAACTGCTAGGAGGTGACAAAAAGTGCTGTTAATGTTTTACAAAGTGCAACTTGTCAGTAGGGCTATTAATTTAAGTATCTTTCTTTTTTTTATTTCATCATTTGTTAAGATTAATCATTTAGTCTAAAAAATGTCAGTGTGCTAAGTGCCCATCACAATTCCCCAGAGCTGGAGGTGATGTCTTTAAATTGTTTTGTCTCAGCAACAGTCCAAAACCCAAAGAAAAGCAGCAAATCACCACAGTTGAGAAGCTGGAACCAGTAAATGATTTTCATTTTTGCTTGATAGTTCACTTAAAGAATGAATCAATTATCCAAACAGCTGCGGATTCATTTTTTCTGTTGACCAACTCCTTGATTAATAAAGTAATTGTTTCAGCTCTACTTGTTAGATGTGTGCTTTTACAGATCATGTAATTAGCCATGACTTTCTTTTCAACAATGAATGTATAAAAAATAATGCTATTTTAACCAGGAACTTTATCTATTGGATTTCATAAATATTGTCTAAAACCTTTTAGTGACATATTATAGTCACTTGACAATGGACTATCCAAACAGGTCTTGAGGTGGTTGGAAAAGAGAAATCTCTTTGAGCATAATGGACGTCCACTATTTACATTAGCTCTGCTAGGCCTCATACAGCTGAATGCTAATTGAAACAAGCATGTTAATAACAGTTGACTTGCTGTGTCTTATTGCTGTGTTTTGATCTCAGATACTACAAGTGTAAGAGCATTTGTTAAAAATGAGGCTATGTGTTTATATCTACAGCATAAGGTGCTTAAATGTGTCAGAACATTTGTAAGATTTGTGTGTACGTGAGTATATTTTGTGTGTGCATGTGTCCGTACACATGAATATGCTTATGTGTGCTTATCGAGTATAGTGTGGGCCAACATGCGTTTCAGTATGTGCATTCTGAGTGTATGCGTGTGTGTGTGTGTGTGTGTGTGTGTGTGTAAATGTATAGGTGTGAAGGTACAGCCAAGCACTCCTGCCTGCCAGGTAACAGCGTTAAAGGAAGCAAGAGCTCCCTCTTCTTGTCTGCCAGAGATAGGGGCCAGCTGGTCAAAATCAACCTGAGGCAGATTTGCTGCTGGGCATAGAGAATTTGCTTTTTATAAATATTCAATATTAACTGTAGTGAAGATTATAATATAATAAGGAATATGTAAGTCCCAATTTGATATTTGTAATTACTCCTGAAAACAATAGACCGTCTTGTGCCCTGTTACTTATGGTGCACACTACAGTTAACAAAAATCTAAAAGAAGCAACTGCTTTAAACAGAGCATGTTTTGGGTGGTGTGGGCCCCTGAAAAGCGCCGACCATATATATGGTGGGGCTTTTGATGAGGAAAGAGGAGAACTTCTGCTGCTGTTTGCAGCATAGGAGTAGAGGTCCACACATGGCATAACAACAAAGAGTATAAACACTGCAGCAACAATGCAGATAACCTTTTTTTCTACACAAGCTTATTGACAAAAGAAAAGGCGTATGTGACGACGGTTTCAAACTCTACTTGCGCGAGGTAAAGCGTAGTAGATTGTTTTTAAGCATAATTGTTAACAGGTCAGGTGTGCAGTCATTCACGAGCATAAAGTCACCTTAACCGCTTTAGCATGTAGGCTACCTCTCCGCATGATGCTTCCCTACTCCCCACGTTGTGGACCACACGAGCCTGCCTCCTCCACTCGCATCCGCCAGCGAGCGTACCACCCCGTCTGCACCTCCCCAGCCAATGGGAGACCGCGCACGAGGTGACTGGACATGCCATAAACGGCTATTGGGGGGAAATGTAGCCTAAAGGGGTGTTTTCTCTGAATCGTTTCCTTTGAGCGGATTCTCTTTTCTCGCCTACTTGGTATGTTTTAGTTTAGTTTTTACCGAGCGACTGAGTGTTTGCTTCCTCTCTTGTGCGGGACAGCGCTGCAGGTCTTCCACACCCACGGGTTCGCTCTGTTTTGTTTTTTGGCTCCGCCAGACTCACTACACCACGACGTCGGTTCATTCATCCTGACTCCATCCGACTGGACTATGGAGCCGGATCAGTGACAGTTACATTTGACATCGAAAAGAAAATTTGTACGTGAACTTGACATTTCTTTTACGTTCTGATGTGTTTTTCAATGACAATGTTCCCTATTTTTTTCTTCTTTTTTTCAATGTCAGTTTTTCGGTTTTAACTTTCTGTGGCTGTTTTGGCGTGGAGAGGAGGGGTTTGAGGGGAGGGGGGTAGTTAAGGTTGGGTGACATCCATGGTTGAAAGTGGGCAAACAGACTTGGCTGCGGTTTGGGAGTTCAGGTGAACTCACGACAGCTGTGCAGTTAAGTTTGGAGCAGCCAAAAGGGACAAAACCTCTTTTCAGCAGTCATTTCTAACATGTCATAGAACGGCACGTTCAACAATGGATGTCACCTGACGTTAGCTAGCTGCCATGTGTTAGCAAAGGTTAGAGTTCCAGCAGACCTCCGCAGTCAGACTACATAATGTCTGTTAAATGTAACCCAGTTCTGTGTGAGCAAACAAAGGCAGAGAGAAGCCGGCTGGCTGTTCAAGAGTTCCCTGTTCACTGCTGTGGGTTTGAGGCTTCAGACCAGACAAGAGGATGGTCTGGTTCAGGAACAGTGAAGAGTGACATCTCTCCTTAGTATGCAGATTATACGTCAATCAAGCTCTACTTGCCCCTTCCCTCAAACCCCTCCTCAAAACAGCAACAAAGTTGTAACTGACGTCTTAAAAAGAAACGGACATCGTCTAAAAAAACCTGACAAACAAAAACAAATATCTGACATCATCAAATAAAACAGGAGAGCGTCAAAAAAGAAAATGTCACTGAATATCAAAGCCACGTTTTCTTTTCGGTGCCAAATGTAACTGTCACTGATCTGGCTCCATAATTCTCCTCTCTGACTTCACCGGCTTTTACAGTTTGTCCGCCGAGTCTACCGATACCGTCCGTAACAGCTTGACACAAGAATGGTCATGGTGAGTAGTTACCACAGGACACGGGTTTCCTATCGTGCCTGTATGTCCTTTTCTGTGTTTTCATCCTGCAACCAGCTGAGCTTTATTGGAATCTAACCACATGCCGCAGCAGGCAGGCAGGTAGCGCCGTTCGGATTTGTTTTGCCTATACAGCATACATATTGACTGTCGCTCTCCGTGCAACGCCATCCTTTTTTTAAAATTTGATTTAGGCGACTGCAGAATAATTTCAAAAGAGTTAACTGTATCGCATTTATAGGCTACACCTTTATTGACAGGTGCGTGCCGACTGCCTGCTCGTTTGTGTGCGTGCATTCGTTTTGATATTATATTTAAACCCCAACAAATGCAAAATATGACTCATCATCATAGCAGACAATTTTGGTGGAAATCTGTGTTTTTATTTGGAAACGATGTAGTAGGTTTTGTAGTAGGCTAGTATTTGTATTATTTAGAGAGAGAGAGATCTGATCCACAATTCCTGAAAGACCTCAATCGTTATTTTGTAAGACACATCTGAAAGATTTGTTTGCTATGTGGGTAACGGAAAGAGACAGTGAGTAAAAGGGAGTGAGATAATCTGTATATACAGCCATGAAGTGAACGTACAGGGGATTTTAACATGCACCCAGTAATAGCTAATTTATATACACAGTGCTGCACAGGCATCCTATTACCATAGTGCCTGAGGCTGCAATCACTCTCCTAGAGCTCTGCTCTGCGCTGCTCTGCCCAGCTCACTCAAGCACAGACCTCAGCAGCGATTGATTGCTTTGCTGGGATTCAGAGAGCCTTTTCTCTGCCAAACCAGGCTGAGGCTGGCGTGTGCCGACTAGGGCTCAGAGCCAGCAAGAGAGCGAAGGTGTTAACACTGAGGGAGGGGGAGGTGAGGCCAAGGGCTGACAGTCACGCAAGAAACCAATCACAGACTCTCAAAGAGAGGTGGTGGGGGGAGCCTGGGCGGGCTCTGACCTTCCAGCTGAGCAGGCGACTGGGCGGGTGGCTGTAGGAAGGAGGGAGGGCGGAGGGAGGGAGGGAAGCTTGCTGCAGCCCAGCACTCTCTCATCCGGGCTCACCATTCTCCTCTCAGCATCTGTGGAAGAAGGCGATGCTTGCTCCGCACGCCCTCTAGTATGCTGCTATCTGCTCGCCGACTAAGACTCAGGCAGACACAGCGAAGAGAGGCAGAGTGAGAGTGAGAGACAGTGTCACAGGAGACTAAGACAGGAAGAAAGTAAGGGATTCTCTTTGCTGAGGCGTTGCTGTAGCTTTTGTGTGAGGAGAGAGAGAGAGAGAGAGAAAGAGAGAGAGAGCGTGAGACAACGGTCGGCGTCTCCCAAATGGAGTGGAATGGGTTTAAGATGGTAAGGAAGAAGGCTACAGGCAGCCTGCCACTATACTCCACGGTACATTGTTTACTATCGTTTTATTTCGGGCAGGGACAGGGGCTAGAGCAGGCTGTAGTTGTAGATATACGGTCACCCACAGTCAGTATGTATTATACTCTTTTGGCACAGGCGATGCAGTGATACTATTGAACTATTTGTTGTGCAGAATGAAGTTCCTTCTTACAGGAAGGAAGGATACAGCGAGAGGTTAGACTGGTGGGGTTTGCGGGCAGGATGAGATACGGAGAGGAAGACAGATGGAGGGACGGAACCAGATATCATGCTAATAGGAGAGGTGTGGAGGCAGGAGTAGGGGTAAGGAAAGATGGGGAGAGGAACACAGGGAGGGAGGGGTTAAATCAATGAACAGAACCCATTTTATGTTGAAGCCGAGGCTGTAGATGTATCCCCCTTTTCCTGCCTTTGCACCACTCTGAAATATTTACCTGCGTATAGTACTGCAGCGGAGATGGAATGCACTTTCCTGATGCCGAATATACTGTAAGATTGTAGGGAAACTGGACTTTTCTGGATTTTATATTCATGTATGCAAAGTAGTCCTTGTTAATTGAGTGGACATGTTATCCGTCATGCTGCTTGTGTACACAGTGCGAGTTTGTGTTGTCCATGTGTTGTGCCAGAGCTGGAGAATGATGGAGTAGGTGTGTTGGAGTTACACGCATGCCTGGATTACAATAGATTGTAATGCTGTGAATTCTCTAAACCGTAAGCCCATTGCTCATATGAATGTGTGTGAATATGCCTGTGTTTTCTCATCTGTTTGTTTGGCTGTGTGAATGTGTGTCGGTATGAGAGACATCATAATAAGCCATCCAAGTCATCTGCTTTGCTCAGCTCCGAGACTCACTTTAACTTTGCATATGTTTATCCGTTCATCCATCACATCTAAGCGACCAAGTGAGAGGTTCAAAACCAGTGGCCATGTTTGTTCTTTCTTTCCACGTTTTAATCTGTCATATAAGACAAAGTTTTATTTCATTACCAATACTGCATCACCATTCTGACTACAGAGTCAATAACATTATTTTGCATTCATCTGTCTTTGAAATGGTTCTCTTACCATTCACAAAGTGGACTGGCTCACCTGTATTTGCATGAAGAACAGTGGAAGCATTATTAATTTGTCGGCAAGTAAATGTTTGATTGTTTGCATGCTGGCTTTTTTCCATTGGATGCAATCAAAATGATAATTGAAACGAAGGCGACTCCCCTGTTTGGTGACTAGGCTAGTGCTAGCTGGTATGCTGCCTGGACACTCAGCTGGCAGCCTAGTGTATGTGCATAGATAGAGGGACCTAGCAGGGACACGTGACTGACGATGTGAGAAGACAGGCGTAAACACAGAGAAAGAGTGTACATTCTCAATACTATATATACAGATAGGGCTGGTATTGTCACGTACAGAGGGTGTAAGAAATGGACATGAAAGGATAATGAAAGAGAACAGTGAGAGAGGGAGTGCAAAAGTCGAATGTTCATCAGTATTGGAGGTATTAGATATGAGTGTGCACCATGAAGCCTCCTGATGGGAACCAGTGGGGGACCTGGGCTAGAGGCAGGCCATCATTTCATGCACATACACACACTCAGACTCACAAACATACAGTGGCTCTATTACCCTCAGGCAGAACACCATGAGCTCCAAGGTTACACATCAATGCTAATAGGGTGGGGTGTGTGAGGAATTTATTAGCTACAGTACACCGACCGAGTGTGTGCTTAGTGATTTATATGTAACTAAAGATCAGAGAAACATAAGATGAGAACAGGTGCATGGATATGCAGTCCTGGGGTGATTATAGGTCTGAGGAACAATGACAGACATCCAGTAAGAAGTGATAAATGATGAGCTAACAAATCAAAGTAAAAGTAACAGGATAATAAAGAAACACAACTTCATCAATTAAATTACCCGATAGCCCGTGTGCTGTGTTTTGTATGTCTGTGTTATCGGCCCTGTGTGTTTGTGAGCGTGTTTATCAGAGGGGTGACTGACGTGTGTCTAGATGCAGAGTGACATGTTTAACGAGAGCCTGATTAAACACAAAGCAAATAGACAGAGTGAGAGAAAGAGGGAAGGAGAAGCGGTTCAGACATAGGAACAATTGCCTCCTATTCTTCTTTCCTGGGTTCCTATGCTCAAACATTCGCTCTCTAGGAGTTATTGCAGGTGGGTGTGTCACATCACTTATGCAGATAAACAAACCTTTAAGTGTTTTGCATGGTGCTAGTAGAGATATCGGACTTCTCTTACTAACATGATAGAGGATTTTAAACTTAACCTGGCACTAAGTGCACGTATCATGTATCAAAAAGTAAAAAAAGTATAATTAGTAGTCCCTTCTCTTCTCATTTTTAACTTACTCCAATCTTGTAACATTGAGCTGCTGTGAAACAAATTGCTCAAAAATCTAGATCATCCCTTAAACAGTTTGAGACCTCTTGTCATCAACTAACAGCTAACAAACTGAGGCAGACCACCCAGACCAGTGCTCTGCTGAGATCTTCATCACAGAATAACAAAATCTAAGCATCATGTTTTTACTTCCTTTAAGCTGTTCTCCTGGGCTCAGTGAGCTTATTTGCTTGCAGAAAAAGTTTTCAAAATGGCGTATGGCTAATTTGATAGTTTGTGATTGTTTTACTGAGCAGCAGAAACACATACATTGTTGGTGTTGGTGGTTTCATTGTTCCTCAGCATGTAGTATAAGACTTCAAAAATTAGACATTCTTGAGATACAAGAGGCAAACACTAGCTAAGTAGAGGCCCTTAGCCTTCTTATGCTTTGTGTTTTGTGTGCGTAGTAATGGTTGTGCTGCTGTTAATGTTAAATGCTGAAAGTTTTTCATATTCAGAGATTACTCTGCAGTTCATCACAAACACAGTAATAATAATTAATAATTACTGTAATACTACAGAATGGTGAAATGTTAAATGGTCACGTTGCATGTTTGTGTTTATGTATTCGTATATTATGGTCCATGTGTAGTACACATACAGTAAATGGCTAGTGTGTGTGTGTGTGTGTCAGGTGTTTCCCCCTCCCCTCTCTAGTCGTAGCTGAGACAAATAGACACTGGTCAGTCAGCTTTAATTTACTGCATTAACTCAGACCCCAGATTATAATGAGGTTTATAGTGGGACTCTTTAGATAGAGGTGATAGTTTTGTGTTAGCCAGAGGTATGAGTTGAAGACATTTAGTGGGATTACATTTCTTTAATAGGATTGAGCACAACTGGGGAACTCCTGCAAGACTGTACAGAATCTTTTTCCTTTTTATTTTTTCTTGGTTATGTAGAAACTCACAACATTGCAATACTTTTGTGAACCCAAAAACATTTTAGCTTCCCTTGAAGGGTGTCAGGTCCTCCCTTGATACGCAGTTACAGATAAGGGAAAGTCTCTTCAGCAATAATACAGTATTTAAACTATTTAGTATATTTAAGCTATTATTCAACAAGTAAAAGTGCATTAGTAACACTCTATTTTAAGAAAAATAAGTAAATTATTCTCGTGCAAAAGATGTAATATACTCCATAATGCTAACATAATGAACTTCATCTATAATTAAATAGATGTGGTTGACTGGTGGTTTTGCCATTGCCTTGTCATATTTTGTGTGTGTACATTTTGCAGTCTGTATAAATATCACAAAATATTTTATTGTCTGTAAATGTCTTTTCCACTTTTCTTTAAACAAAAGCTGGATGGAAGCAGTTAATGAGCCAAAAGCCTGTTTGAATAAGAAGCTGCTGTAACAATCTCTGTCCCAATTAGTACGCTTTGGTTTTTAAATATTCCTTTTGTGTGAAGCCTAAACACACATGAAGACTCACAAAACGGTCACGTTGAAAATTTAATAGGCTTCCACAGCGATTTCCTTCATTTATTTAAAATGTTTTTTTTTCCCCTCTCTTTTTAAAAAGCTAGAAATTTGAGAGGCATGGTAAGGCATTCTGCTGTGAGGGGAGCAGCATTCACAAATACTAGACCTAATTCCTTTGGCAGCAGCTCAAACTGCTACAGACAGACACATAATCAGCTGGGGAGTGTTAGCGCCTCAGCCCACTAGCAAACACAGGACCGAGCCCTTGTTGTGCATCGCTGCTTTTCAGAATAAATATCCCGATGGAAAATACAGTGGGAGGAAAGAGGTATTCATGTGTATATAGCTCTTTGTTCAGTCAAAAATACAGAAGGAGAGAGGAACACTGGCTTTCTTAGCTACTTTACGGCTCATTCTTTCTCGATCCTCTCTCTCTCTCTCTTTCTCTCTCTCTCTCTCTCTCTCTCTCATTTCCTCCCTCCCTCTATTTCTCTCATCCTCAACTGTACCCTGTGTGTTTTGGTATTCATACAGATGTTTGGGTTTGAGTGGCAGTTTCTCCTGAGACTATGCACAAGCGGCTGACTCGTCTCATCTGCAATTTTGCATCCCAGGAAAAAAGGGAACAGAAAGCAGCGGAAAGCATCAGCAGGCAGACAGGCTCTGCGTGTGTGTGTGTGTGTGTAAGATAGAGAGAGTGTGTGTGTGTGTGTGTGTGTGTGCACGTTGCCTGTTGTTTGGCTTTGGCAGCTTAACTGGCCCCAGTGCTGTTACTGTGTGATGTTTAAAGGACGTTTCAAGGTCATGGTTTCGACAGGCCTCACCGCCTCTCACATATTAAACATTTATATATTTTTGTAGCCAGATGAATTATAGATTGAACACGCAACTGAACATGCTACAAAATGGCACAATTGTGGTTTGTAATAGACACATTAGGGCCTACAAACACAGCATCCCACACAACAGCCTCTAGCCTGCCTTATCTCATCAGTAGCAACACTAACACTGGGACAAAAAGGCTGATCTTGCTCTACGCAGTATACCAAGACACTAGAAAATCCCACAGCGGCAGGAGTGGGGATATGGAAGGTCCATCTGCAAGTGAGTTGTAGGCAGTGAAGATCAGGGCTGCTGTACATAAAGATTATAATGCTTGAGTTGTCAGACTTCATCTAAAAGACAGCTATCTCCTAATGAATTATCAGAGAAAATACAGACAAGGAGGTAAATAATACCTGACTATTTTCTCTTGTCACCCAGAGGTTTGGTTTGCTGTTTTGACGTAGAACACGTGAGACCCGAGGTAGCCAACCAGTTAGACACACAGGACGTTATAAGGCCACAGTTTGAGGTAGTGATTCTGATAATGGATGTGTTTGTCCCAATGGGAATAAGGGATTCTCACAGTTAATGCAAATTCCCGTCCAATCCACAGGAATGCTGGCCTTCCTACACAGTATAACTCAATGGAAATGGAGGGAATGTGAAATCCGATGCTTATCAAGACTGATCAATGTCAGCAGCAGGCATGAACAGCACCTGTCAAGTTAATATTGGGAGGCAGAGAGAGAGATAAAGAGAGGGAAAAAAGGGAGGGAGAAAATGTGAACAGTAGAGAGATAAATGTGTGCTATCTCACGGCTCTTCTGCACTTTCTGTCAGACTAAAACATTGTAGCAGAATTTTCTATGGCAATCAGCCACTGCCTTCTATATGTTGCCTCCCTGGCACATACACACTGTATACGAGCAAAGACAGTCTCCTGTGGGCATTTTCAATTACTCTGCACTTTACAGCAGTAGGGGGGATTCATCTGCTCATTTGAATGCATGCCACACTTAATGGTGAAGCTGGTGTGCTACGGCCTCGTCTGTTAGCTGTGCTGTGCTGATATTTAGACTTTTGTATCTCACTCGTCTCTCTTCCTGCTGCAGTAGCACCCTTTTCTAAATTGCACCACTCTCGCATCAAGTTACACTGAGATTATATTTTCACGGAAGATGGGCTCACTATAAATTCTCAAGTCAAACTCCAAATTGATTGTGTAATGACTAGTACAAAGCAACTTTATATTAAGCATTTTGAAAGGGACTGAAATAGTTTGGCTATTGCAAGGACAGCATATTCAAACAGAGAATGTTGTCACGCACAAAGAAATCTGTTTCACATAGTGATTAATGTAGCTGAATATTCAAATGACACCAGGATTTTAACAATACCAAGGACCAAAAAGTCCAGGATACCTTTTTCATGAAAATACAAATGAAATGATTTAATATTTCATATTGTTGCTCAGGCTGCCAAAAGATTTGCCAGAGGATAGAAATTAACATTTTATCTTGTCTGTCTGTCTATCAGCGATGTAGTAACCTCTACATCTACATGTAGTTTCGAGTTATTCATTGCCTCCATCAAGCTGTTTACTCGCTAAGACAGACGGCTGTCCTTTTCCCTTGCAGCTATTTGATTATATGAGCTTCGGTTCAGAGCTGAATCAATAACCAGATTAGTTTGGCACACGTGTACACACACAAACATACACTCAGCCACACCCTCACTCAGTACCCAAGGCTGTGGAATGAATTCTCAACTACAACGGTCGGTTGGTGTCTGTGCGATTTAGCTCTGTGCTTTTGCTGCAAGGCAGACACACACTCACCCCCCCCCCACACACACACACACACACACATACACACTCACAAGCAGGCTATGTGTCTGAGATGCAGCTGATGGGGGAAGCAGTGATTAGATTAGGAAGAGCTCTGCCTCTGCTTAGCAGCCGGGCCAGTGTTCGTCTCGCTTTCTTGTTCTCGGTGTAAGTGCTGTGCTGTAGGTTTTGTTCTTATCGTATACCTCCAGGCTGTTTATAGCTTTTTAAATACCTGTTCGACAAAGCCAATATTACCACTTCCAGCCTCAAACCAGTTTTAATTGGAACACCCACTGTGAATTATACAGAATATTAAGTTCGGTTAGAAGAGTTTACAAGTTTCTTATTCTGTTGCTCGGGGAAAATATTTTTTAGAGACCCCTTATGGGAAAGTTGCTTTAGCCAGTTATCACTTTTTTTCAAGGCCTTTATTTAAACATACAACAAGCACGACTTGTTGGCTTGAGCGAGCGATGAATGCACAGTTGTTTTCTAGTTGGTTATATGACACTGCTGAATTGCTTATTTCTGACCTGATACATGCAGGTGGGCACAGTGACGGTGTATGGTTGGGTAGTTGAGCTGAGTGAATCTATGTGCATTTGTGCATCTTTGCATGTGTTTGTTTATGTACGCGCTAGTGTATTTTTGGCTGATTGCCTGCACAGGTGCGTGGCCGCATTCACCTGCCAGCTACTTGTGGAGGTGGTGTCCTCGCTCATGACACATGGTGCTGACTCAAATGGATCAGCCTGCCTGCTCTCGCTGCCTCACTGTCTGTTTCTGCGTCCTCTATTCTCTGTCCCAGCCCAGCTAACAGCAACTTCAGCTCACCACGGAAATGAGCACTGCATGGAAACACATGCTAGTCTCTGAAACGCGATCCAGAGAAGTGCAATCATAGTGAATAAAAATAATGAGGTTTGATCTTAACATAGTCATGTCAAACACAATTTTTGTGTTATGAAAAAGGAAGACAGAGAGACTATTGGAAAGGATCAACCTTCTATTTCATGTTAAGTAACAGGCGTGATGTAGGCCTACTGTAGGCTGACAGGGTTTTTCCTGCTTTGTTTTTACCCCTTTTCTCTTATTCACAATGTGTCTTTTGTGCTTGCCATCCACAGAAACAAGTTTAATACTTACTGAATAGGCCCTATGTGTTAGATAGCATCTACACTAAAACCTTTAACCACATTAATGACATTTAATTAGGGACAAAATCCCATGTAGGGGATGAGACGATGATTTAGCCTCTTTAATCCACCAAGCTGAGGGCCTTGACAGCGATCCCTCCCATCCGTCACACCCAGGGATTACAGCAGGACGGACAGCGATGCACAGCAGAGACACCTTGCTGATTTGACTGAGCTGGGAGCAGAGATGCTGGCTGCAGCAGCTAGAACTGGAACACAGGCTGGCAAGCTGTTGATGAGGATTTGATGCTGTTCAAGGGGAGATTGCTGTTGGACTGATGGTGTTGTGTTGACTTGCAGCTGAGGATTGGATAGAGAAATAGGGGTCAGGTGCATCAAGCTAGGGACTGTTCCTGGCAAAGCAGCAAAACTAGGGGAACTGTGATGAGAACCTGAGAGGCCAGGCTAGGGCTGAGGCTGAAGGACAGGGACTTTGGCTGACAGGCAAGGCCAGGACTTCAATTCCAAGGCCCAGTCCCCGTGCTCTAGGCTTCAGCCAAATAGCTAGGCAGGTGTCCAGCTGATCTCAAACCCCCACAAGGAAGGAACTGCAAAGCACCAGTCACTGGAGCTGCACAAATTAAAGTGTCATATCCAGAGTCAAGATGCTCACCAATCTTCTGCATGCGTTGGTGCAGAGTTGGGATTCAGCCAGTGGACAAATGGCTCCAGTTCCGCCTACAGTTTGGCTGTGGAAAGGCGACTGTGGTGTGTGTGTGTGTGTGTGTGTGTGTGTGTGTGTGTGTGTGCTTGCGTGTGTTTGTGTGTGTGTGTGTGTGCTTGCGTGTGTTTGTGTGTGTGAGAGAGAGAGAGAAAGTGTGACTATATATGTATGGAGCACTGAAGGTCCTAAGTCATTGTCCTTAAACGGTGTTCTGTCATTTGACTACCCACAATGCAGCATGAAATAGTTTTTGAGAAAAGTCTTTTAGATAAAAATTAATTAAGCAACATAAATCTGAATAGAGTAGAACATGTTACATCACTTCGGTTATGAATATTTAAATGTAAAAGGTGAAAACACCTTTGTTGTGTGAAACTGAACAAAACATCTGATATTTAACATAAGAATATTTGCCAAGACCCATACTATTATTATCTGTGAAATACAAATGTTGAGATTATTATATAGATCCTTGACATACCCCTCAGCATATCCTGTCATCTCCTGGCCTCTGACCTTATTCAAGTATGTGCCGATTACCCAGGGGTTGTGAGGGAGTGTGTGGGAAAGCTGCATCGATCTCACAGAAAGACTGAAACATCACAAAAGAAAAAGAAGGGAGTGGGGAAAACCAAGTCAAGCCAAAGTTAAATGAAAAATTGCTTACGTACACGTCTTGCGCGGTCTTGAACATTTATTATTCCGAGTCACACAGAGAGAAAAGAGGTGGAGGAGGATAGAAGAAGAGAAGAATCCATTTGGTAAAGTAGATGCAGATCGATGAGACTGGAGGCAGGGAGGCCAGAGTGCAACAGAGGAGGGGTGTGTGTGTGTCGGTGAGTATCTGTGATGTGTCTGTGTGTGTGGTTGCGTGCATGAGGCGTCCCAGATTACTTTCCCTGATTGATCCAGCCCAGCATCCGTCTGACCTGCAGGACATTTTAGAGCTCGGAAGATGCTGGTGGAGGTGGAGAGATGGCGAGAGAGAGAGACCAGGAAGAAAGGGAGAGGAGAGAGAAAAATAAAAATCAATAGCGGAGAGAGCATTACAGGGAACTTGACTGGCCGAGAAGCTGAGATAGTAAAGTCGTATTAATCTCTTTGTGTCTCAGTCAGTTTGATAGGAACTCCAGTATCACTTTGGGGGACAGAGAGGGAGTTTTAGTCTGAGTCTAGCAGTATCAGGCGTGGCCGCTTTATGCGTAGCAAGAAGGGGAAACATGGCACAAATTGTCATTATGTATGTATCTTAAAGTATCTGCAACTGACTACAAATTAGAATATGGTGATGTTTTCAAATTTTAACAAGCCAAATAAGGTTAATAAATAAAAATAAGCTGCATAAGGAAATAACAAATAATATTTGAAGCAAGATGGTGAGGCGAAGTCTAACAAATCAGATGGTTGCATGCTGGCTCCATTTTGTAGCTGCCAGGCAGTGTGTCTATCAGTGGAGGGATCCTGCAGCATACTGTCTACTCCGCAGTCTCTACATCCTCCATTTATCCTGGCCAAGTCAGGGTAAATTGATTGTCTAAGCGCTATAAGAGAAGGGGGAGGGAAGTCTGCACCAGGCCAGCAATATAAAGTGGTGGTTGTATGGTGTAAAAGCAGCAGAGGAGTGACGAAGATGAAAAGGACAGAATTGGAAGACAAAACCTCATTGGTCATCTGACTTAAGTGACATTGGGCTGTGGAGAAGGAGAGAGAGAGATGATTTTTGCGCATAGTATTGAAGAAAGACTAGCTGCCTGTTCCTTTGGTATTTTGAACTGTTAGAGGATAACAAATGTTTATTTCCCTTCCTTGCTGTAGGCAGATAAGGCCCGTCCTATTTGACTGCAATACCCAGACACCACTGGCCGGGAGCCCAAGGAGACAGGAAGCACTTTTGTGGCATCAAATATTAATGGCGTTATAGAGTGTATTGATTATATAATACGTTTTCCCAGCATCTGAGCACCGACTGAAATGTATTCCCTGAATAATTGAAAATGTATCCATGAGCGGTTTTTCATCTCAATGGTTGGTGAATGTAATTGCGTTGCACCCTTATTCCAGTGTTATTTGAGATTTTATCAGAAGACGCACATGTGTGTGTTCATGTGATAAATGCAAGGACAGCGGGAATATGAAGAAAGATGAAACTGTGTGCCGTGTGTGTGTGCGCGTGTGCTACGTCTGAGCCTGTGTTTGTTTTATCGAATGGTTGAGCATTGAATATTGAGCACTGAGTAGTGTTTTGAAAATGGGATGCAGAGATTTAAACGCACTTCTGTGAAATGTAATATTCCTTTTTGCCGACATTATGCTCCTGTGCACTATACATTGGCTGTTGAAATGGAGACTTATATACATCTGCTTGCTGCTTACATTTTTATCACCACATTTGTACATGCTACAATAATACTGCACTGTCTGCTTGCTGCGACACACCATTCTCTTCCGCACTGACATAGTTTATAAAATGACGGCTTTGCAGAATGGGTGAAAAGTGCTTTTGATGTTTCACCATTGCCTAACATTTTCTTTTTTCAGGGTAGCTTTTCAACTTTGCATTTAACAGCAGGCTATACCGTATGTTGTCCTCTGCCCTCTTAATGAGATGAATGTTGCTGCACTATACTGTATGTGGTAGCCTCAAACTGTAACTGTAACTGAGTCCACTCTTTCAAATGGTTATAAATCCACCTCAATGGATTTGGCACAATTGCATGAGGTTAACACAGCTAAAATCCTGTACATTTTTATAATTAACAAAACACCTAATGCTTGCAACCAATAAGTCTTTGTATTTTGTATTTTAAAACTGCAACTCAACAGTAGCCATTTGGCTCTCACCAGACTAAAACAAAGGTGGCTCAACTTGATATTTCAATATGATCATGCCCAAAATATTATATAATTTATAAATTCCTTGTCCTATTTTCTACCCTGACCTCTCTGCCCCTCTGTTTCCTTTTTTTCCCTTTCAAGCTGACAGTTCACTCTCATTTAGACCTCCATTATACATTCCTGCCTAACTTTACAAGACACATTGACAACAGAACATGTACAGACACTCTCTTCTCCCCCACCTCTGTCTCTCCCTTTGTTTGAAGTATTGGAAGTGTCTTCCCCATTACTCAGCCCTTGCCTTTTCTTCCTCCTCCCATCTGATTCCTCACTCCCTCTCTTCATCTCTCTGAAGGAGTAAATGAAGGCAGAGGTCATCTCTCCTCTCATGCTCCTCTTCTGCTAAATTGGCTGCTTGTAGCATCCATAGATAGCTGGAGGCATTTAAGCCCCCTGTTCTGGAGAGCTAGTGAACAGACTTCCTGCTCATTTGTGGCATTTCTGTCTCTTCAACTACAGGCTTGTTTACCCACAGAGACCAAGAGGGAAACCCTCATTATAAACTCTGCCAAGGTCATTGCAGTCACCACACCAATCTGCCGGCTTCAACACACACATGCAGTTTTATTCGATCCACTAAAATGATTGAAACAACTGAAGAAATAAGAAATTCCATTTTCAACATGAAGCAATATTTCAACAGTCGGAGTCATACAGTCTTCCAAATCTCACCCCAATTTATTCTTCCTCAATGACATATCACTCATCTTATCCATAAGTCATAACAATCAAAAACAAAAATCCTCAGCCACTTGTCTTTGTTTTAGTTTGACTGGTGCGACGACTGTAAAGCTGTAACTGTATTTTTCTAGTGAGCCGCCATTTTCCCCATCTCCCCAAACCCCCCCACTCCAACCCTAACCTTAAAAAGTGAGTGTATGATGTTGACGGTGAGCTGTGTGTCCCTCCCTCCCTGTACTCCGCTCCATAGGGGTCGACAGAGACACAGTGGCGTCAGGCAGAGCTCCCACAGCTCCAGGGCTGGGCAGAGAAGGGATTGCTGACACAGCCAAAGATGGTAAGGAGACTACTGCTGCCAAATGGATGGCCCAGCCATTTTACACACCCATGAAGAAATATGATCTGATATTGTACTGTGTTTACATATATATGCACTGGTTGGTGATGCTGCTGACTGAGACAGTTGGAACCGGAGCAGAGATTGATGGATGGGACAATAGACAGAGGGCAGAAGGGAGACCAGGGGTTGCAATGGTAGAGGAAGTTGTGAGTGAAAAGCAATATTCAGCTGCTGACATGTTAGATATTTGAAGGAGCCAATAAATAATGTTGCACGCTTATGGCTACGTGTGTTTTTCAATTTATATGTGCATATTGATGTTTTAGTATTTATGCTACCTGCATCAGTTGTGCTGTTTAGTCTTCATTAACACACGCAAAGCTGCACTAGTGGCCATTTCTGATGGATCTCTACTTCCTTGCAGACACATCGAGACTTACTCAAGTTGCTCACTACTATAATTTCTCTAATTCCAAATAAATCTGTCCCTCCCATGTTGCTTAATAGCAACTGTAGCGTTAGCATTGTTTGAGTTAAGCCAATCAATTTATCATTCTTAAAATGCCAGTTTCAGGAATTACCATAAGGTATCTTTCAACCTATAGCAGTAACAATTTGTTTCTAAATTCTGTCTACCACATTTGTATCAGATGTTTCCAATAACAGCACACTAAAGACTACGTGTATTACTTTTAGCTAGAAGCCCAGTGCTGGCTCTGCCTCCTACATGACTCGATTTATAACTTGTGAATAAAAGAAGCTGCATCTTGAGGCTGAGAGCTTAAGAGGGCTGTGTGTTGTACCAAGTCAGCAGGACATGCAGTGAGATCTGTCCACAGCACTAGGCTCCACAGTGGGAGAGCAGGGGCAGCCACAGTGTTCATAACCAACAGGAAGTGGACTGCTGAGCAGCACAAATGCTGGTGGGCAGGGACAAGGAGAGGAATATAATTGGCCACTGGGACTCGGCAGGTCCCTGTTAATTAGAGGCAGCCATTTTGGTGTAAAAACTCTTCAGAAAACATCCCATGGAGTTGAAAGTCTCTGTGACAGAATGGAGCCCAGCAGGGAATGTAAACAGATTTAATAAGGCCCTCTCCAATCAGCTCTGTTATGGCTAGATACTATTCTCCCGCTCTCCCTCTCTGTCTCCCCCTCTGTCTTTCTCGATCTGCCTCTGTATCTCTGTTGTGGTAGAGTGGTGAGTGAGTAGGAAAGGATACTGTCAAAAGAACAATTTGCATGCAGCTCTCATCTTGAGAGCTTTTAGACATCTCCCTGTCTGTTTGTTTTCTGCTGTGGGATTGTGCCATTGTTCTCTCTCTGTACACGCGTGTGTATATGTGTGTGTGTGTGTGTGTGTGTGTGTGTGTGTGTGTGGAAAATAAGAGGATGGAAGCAGATTCAAAACTGACATTTTGTTGGTGCTTCTAAACATTTAGATGGAGGAAAAGAAGAACACTAAATTATAAGAAATACAGCCTTTTCAAAAAGGTCTTCCTAAAGCATAATGGATGCTTCAACCCATGTAAGCCCCAGTGTGCCATCCCATGACATTGTTGTATGCTGTAGTTATTTAGAGAGACTGATATTCCCAGTTTTAAGTACTTGGATGAAGACCACAGGCTTTCCTGTTCTGAAGCTTTCATTAAAATGAGCTGCACACCATTTGACTTTTCTGAGTCATCTTTTTGATGGTTAACCAGCAAACTTTTCTGAGCCCACTTAAATTGTCTTTACTCAGGAAGCCAATAAATGATAAAATAATACAGTGATAAATGATCACACTAATGTAAATTTCCAAACAATCTCACATTTATTTGAACTGTAATGAGTTCTGCTGCATCACACTGATATCATGTAGATATGTGTAGTCTTCATCTGAAAATAATAGTTACTATTCTGAATAAATTTTTAATTTAATATATAATATATTCATATTAGTATTCATATATTGGTGGTATTTGTTTGGTAGCTAAGGAGTTATTTGTTTGCCTGCTTTTTCATTTAAAATCATCTGTGCTTACCACTACACGTAGGTAGATACATAAAAGTAAAGTGATTAAAGCTGAGAAGTACACGCATTGTAAATGTCTAAGATGGTTTTCGAAACTATTTCTGGACAAACTGGGAAATTTTTAAATTCTGCTTTGAGCTATATTATTAGAACACAGGTCCAGTCTTTTGATAATCCAGAAATAGAGTGAAATACAACTTGTGTGCCGTTCCTCCTTTTGCTAAAACCAGCCCCGCTTCCGAGTGCAGCCTGTCTGCGTGTACTTAAGAATAGTTAAAAATAGACCGAGAGCTGAATGGTTGAACAGGGGGATGGGAGAGATCTAAGTGATAAAAAATTTGATTGAATCAGATTAAAGAATATTTGCATCTTAATTTATGTTTCAGCCTGTTAGGTCATTACAGTGTTTGTGCAGCAATATGATGGGAACTTGTGAGTTTGTGCTAAAATGGGCACGGACAGGCCTTTTTTCAGGGATTTGTTTTAGTTCACTTCAGCCCTCACAGAATCACTGTTGGTACTAACAGTAATGTATTGAGAAAGAAAATTCATACAGTAACCACAGAATCAGATATCAGTGCAAGGGGACACTGTGTAATAAACCAAGATAACAAACAATCTGTCAGTCTGTCCCTATACCTTTGTAACAATGCATCCATCTTCTTTTTTATGTTTTATCCTCCCATCATTTGGTGATTAGATTAACTTGTCTCTTCTCTTTCCATTTGCGAAACACTGACACCCGCCTCACACACACACACACACACACACACACACAATTTGATCAAACAAATGTTTTTTATGCAAATGTGTGAATAATTTTACTTCACACATTGCTTTTGTTGGAGAATAACGCCGTCTTCTAATGAGCATTTGTATTAAATTAGTATCAGAGTGCTCTTGTTGAAAAGCAAAGTGCAACCTACCTCCCTACTCCTCTGAGTTTTGACTCTCACTCCTTCTCACCCTTTTTTGTTTTTGCTGTTCTCATGCTTACACCAAGCTCACGGTTCCTTTTTGAACACTTTGATCCTGAGATGCTCTGCAAAACCAGATATGAAAATGCAAACTTCTCTCTGTCACAGCAGCAGCAGCGGCAGTCAGATAGCTAGCTGAAGGGCTTCCCTTATTGCTGCCCATTCCCACAAATCTCAGCAGCTATCAGAGGACCATTTAGAGACGCCTCTTGCTGTCTTCATGAATCTTTATACTCTATGCGTGTAGTGTTTGTTTTATTTCTCAGTGTTAAGAGATGTGGAATGTACTGTGTACAAATGTATTTCACTATATGTTTAGTTTGTTCCATATTAATGATACAGATGTTGTGACATGAGAGGAAATCTCTCATGGATGAATACTTTCTGTCATCCCATACCATATATTGAACAATGTAAAAATGTGACTCTTTCCAAAACTTTCATTGTTCTGCTGTACCACTATTACACCATTACATGCTGTATGAACAACGCTTGTTTAAAACATTTCAAATGTGTTTTGCAGATTCTCGAAAAAGACCTTTTAAAAGGCCCTTTCACCCAGACTGTTGATTTGACTTAATGCAACAAAAGTCACGCTTTTCAGAAATTTAATTTAGGAAATAACCACTTTGTTAGAGTCGTGTATGCCTTGCTACATATTCAGTGGTCCAAATTGCTAAATAAAGTACAGAAGGCTTTGCTAATGAATGCTATCCCTCTCCTTCTCCCCCCCCTGGCTTTTCTTTCTATGGTTCTCCCGCTCTTTGCACTGCTCAAGATCATCAGTAACATGGAGGCTCCAGTGACAAATGGCCCCAGCGGAGGAGGCAACACAGCCAACGGGCCGACCACCAACAGCCGCGGCTGCCCCTCGCCCATGCAGACTGGCCCATCAAATGACGACAGCAAGACCAACCTCATTGTCAACTACCTGCCCCAGAACATGACCCAGGAAGAGTTCCGCAGCCTGTTTGGTAGCATTGGCGAGATCGAGTCCTGCAAGCTGGTTCGCGACAAGATCACAGGTACAAAAGGGAGACGTTGTACTGGTGAAGGTTATGTTGTACTGGGATATTGCTCCTTGTGCTTCCCAAAAACGTTTCATGAACTAAGAATATAATCTGATTAGCCTTCATACAATTTGAGGTTCATACAATGGGTTTTGAAAAGATATCAGAAACTCTGTAGGATTCCTCGGCCCATATGTATGTATGTATTTCACTGAAGTAAAAACATGAAAATCTAAAGTGAAGTCAAAAGGTTTTCAGTGACAATATGATACTCTCAAGTAGAAGTAGGGAGAAATTAGGATATAATGTTGAATACTGTGTGATGATTTATTAGTCCCCAAAGGCAGTTCCTCCAAAGAAAAGAGAAAAGGGAAAGGTGAGTTTCTGTACTGATCTCCCTTAGAGCTGGAAGAGATTTAATTGTTTGCTTTCTATTCTGACAATTTTAACTGGCTTGATTCTAAGTCTTCACTAGAGCATCCTGCTTTTAAAGTATAGTACTCAAGTTTCAGTTGTAAACAACAAACCACATATTTTAAGATTGTTGGTTATCTAAATGTCCGTTCCTTTTATATATTTACCACTTGTGACAATCTTTTTTCCTTTATAGTCAAATAATGATAAATGGTAAGAATAATACAATATTTGTTAAGAGAGACTGGCGTGATGAAGACTGTTCAAGATTAAAAGGAAGGTGCTGATTCAACAGAGCTTAAAGAATGAAACATGAAATTAACAGTTCATACAGTATACAAGTCCAACAGTCCAAACTCATCCCAGTATATGAGAGAAGCATGTGTTGTCTTCTACTAGGAGAAATCCATCTCTGCCCTCTGTGTGTGTTCAAACGCTGTGACTCAGCAGTGCAACAAAGTGCCACATGTTCTCCAGAGGTGTTTAAATTAAGCAGTACTTCGCGGCGCTAATCATGGCTGTAATCTGGGCGTAGTGGCTGTGTGGGTGGCCATACGGCAGATGGATCAGAGGAGTGGGGGTGGGGGAGTGGCGGCTCTGTGATAATGCTCCATAATGGCTTTCATTTTAGATCCTACTTACTGACACTCTTCTCCTGATAATCTCATTAAAGAGCACCAGGCAGGCAGGCTAGATCACCAAGCCATCCTCGGATAGCAAGCGAGGCAAGGAGAGTAAACACACACATACACAGATATATACGCAATCATAATCACAGAATTAGATTTCCTGTAATAGATTAAGTACAACCAAAAGGCCAATAGCAATGACAATTTTGACTTTAAACCACAGATGTCCACTAGCACAGCAATGCCTTCCTCCTTCTGTTCGCTCATTCTTTGAAGCATATTCTGCAGCTCTACATTTCCTCTTTAGGACCATCTTCCTCCTTTATAATGGGCCTCAAAATGGAGCCTGAGAGTCAGATACACCAGTATAATGGAGGATGGTGTGTACAAAAATAACAATGGGATACCACATGCTATCATCATCACCATCACCATGTTCTCTCTCCACCCGATTTTCCCCTCAAGTGTGATTTGCCAAGCAGCAGTGAGGAACCAAGCTAACAGCAGATATTTGGAGTGAGTTTAAAAATGAACAGAATCACTGTAAACCTGCTCGGGCCCTAAATGGGGATTGTGAGAGAGGTAGAAATGTTTGTTCGCTCATTTCTAAAGCATTTAGGGTACTTCTCTGCTCTGCACTACAAGGTCTCTCTGATGACTTAGCATCAACGCAAAAAGTTATAAATAAATCCTGCCCTCCCGCCATCCCCACCCCCCCCACCCCCCACCCCACCCCGTGGTGTATGCCTGTTTTGTTCTCCCATGGGTGCAATTTCCTCGTGCAAACTTCTAGGCTAACAAAGCACAGATCCCCTCTTCCAGCAGGGAATGCCAGGAGGCTTTTTACTCTCTAACAGTCATCCAAATCATTAACAGACTAAGCTAGTTTTGCGGGAGGGAGGGGTAAAAAGAAGGATGGTGGGAAGAGTAAAGAGAACACATTTTTTTGAGGCTGATATATACACCTGAACCCTTTCTCGTCGGTCATAAATATCAATGACAATTCGATGTGAGAAAGATCAACTTCTGTCAGTTAGACATTTTTATGTGGAGTAAGTCACGGTTGAGAAAGGAAAAGGATATTTTTTTTACCATGTTGAAATTTCAGTATGAAACTTTAGAGTGCCTTGAGGATAGTTAGAGTGTTCTGTAGCTACACATTATTCATATTGATGGGAATATTAAGGCCTTCATATTCTATTATGCAATGTGAAGAGTATGAGGAGTATAGAAAAAAGTTTAAGAATTTTTATAAATCCACAGACTGGAAATTTTACAAAAATGGACTTGGATAGTACAGTAGTTTCAATATTTTATTATTATAAGATTGAAGTATTCCGCCTGTGACTTCACTGATTCAAGCAGTATTTGGGTGTACACACCATGAGTAAGAAAGGTTATATGTTGTGTTACATGGTACTTTTGTATTTAAATTTCATACATATGTACTCACTTGCACAAGTCATTGATCAGTATTTGGTTGCGTACATCTCATGATATGTTTCCCATCAGTATTGGCGACTTGACAAACCCGTGAGTGTTTGGTGACAAGGTGTGAGCAGATGAGCCTCTCAAAGTTAGGAGAGACAGAAAGGTCCTCAGTGTCCTCTCAGCTTCCTGTGGACTTGCTGCTGTCAGCTCCAATGATACCAGCGTGTCATGAGGCTCAGGCGGATGTGAGCAGGCGTAGACACTCCAACTCCGTCTGTCACCCTGGCTGACTTCGGCTGGTAGAAGAGCCACCTCTGGGTGTCTTTCTTGCTCCCCACACGCCTGCCTGCTTACCTTCCTGCCTGCTTGCACAACTACCTCTGCCTGGTGCTCTCATAACATGACAGGGACATGCAGGTTAATCTTTTATTTAAGGCTAGCTTACACGCACCTTGCTGCAGCTCACACACACTTGCACATAAGCCCTAGGCCTCCACCTGAGAATTTCCTGTCTGCCTGTGTTCTCTTAAAGAGAAGATATCTTTAGCAGTTTGTTGTTTGAATTAAGTGTGTATGCTGTAATAGCTTTTAGTAGTCCTGCATTCCGCACAAAGAGAACGCTACACAAATGCCTATGACAAGGGCATTATGGTTTTGAGACGCTGTGCGCTATAGATGGTTCGACGCCCAGATAATTCCTTCTATCTTTAATCGAAGCAAAAACGTCTATTTAAGCTGAAAACATCTGAAAGATGCTCACATCTTGAGCAATAGTGGAAGCAACAACTCCTACTGAGACGTTAGTAAAAAACACACATATCCTTATGAAGAGCTAGGAATTATTAATGTGGGCCTTGCAATGTACTGAGTCAGCACTCAACAACATCTACACACGCCCGTGCACCCACATACACACACACATACACACACACACACATACACAGAAATGGAATTGACTGATCCTTGTCAGTAAGTTATTTTTCGGGATAATTTTTCTGCAACAGCTGCATTTCCGTTGGAGAAAGGAGTGCATTTGTTTCCACAATGACTTAGTGGAGATGAAAAGGGCTTTTCATGCTGGAACAAGAATTGAGGGGGTAGTTATATTTTTATGCACAACCATTTTTTGGGATTCTCATATTGCGCCAATAATTACAGTAGCCAAAAGCTCAGTAGCCTTGCTCTGTAGAGATAGATAGGATATTTTATTTGCTTGTTGAGTAAACAGTTCACCAGCTGCTATGTGTTGGCCCTGTTCTGGCCTCAGGTAGTCACAGCATTTGCTTATTACCTGCTTTCACCAGCAAACATTTTACTCACCTTTTAATAATGGCAACAGCTTTTTTCTGTTTATGCAGATAAAATAATTCTCACTTCTACGTCAAACCCTGTAAAGACATCATCCCAAAGCACACTGACTGAAGCCTTTTGTGCACACTAGTCTAGTCACCTTCCATGTGTTGGTTTTATACATGGAATCTGGGGAGCTGATGCAAATCATAGTGACAATGTAGCAAGCCAAGCAGATGTTGGCTATGAAAAATAGATGGGCTGTGATGTCAGCTGTGGAGTAGTTCAAGCCAGAGCACCTCTGACAGACAGCAGCTTCAGTACCATGTGAAAGCCTGCTGCGAACCCAGTTCTTACATAAGGACAGGTACACCTTCTTCGTATACTGTAGGTGCACGAAACATCTCGGATTTGCTGGATTTGGCTTGCTTTTCACGCACAAGTCTGTGGTTCATGCAGCACAATTCCATTAGTTTCAATGTCGTTCCATTTCGGTTATGGAACATCAAGTGCACCCACAAGTATTGCAAACATAAAATATGCATCTAACCCTCATCTGCAAGGACAGACGGGTGGAGCTTAGCTCCTGCACAAGCTGTCAGTCTAACAGGGAGCAGGCCAAATATTCGCCATATAAACTCTCTTTGTTGCTACTAAACTATACATTGATAACACACTCAGCAATGAAGCTGATTCTCTTTGTGCTTCAGATTGCTAGCTGTTTTTCACATTACTAGAGTGATGGGAACAAAACTTGCTACTATTCCTCCTATTTGTCTTGTGTTGAGACACATTTACACCTTCCAAAACAGCTAAACAGTGTAGTGACAAACCACTACATACTTTTTAAATCCTTATTGAAAATAGGGAGATCTGGAGAAGTGTTCATATCTTACATATAGATGGATTTTATCTGAAACTGAAATGGACTGAAGGCTGAAGATAGCGTGAACAAAGCTGACAAGCAAAGTGATGAAAAAAGGATTTGACATCTCCAAAGCCAGGTATTAAGAGAGCTGCCAGGCTCAGAAGTGCAGACACAAGCAGCCAGATACACATTAAAGTTTCAAAGTCCCAGGTCCCAAGAATGTCCTGTCTCTCTCCTCTTAGCAACTCCCCCTCCCTCTGCTTAGGACCCAGAATTGGACATCCTGAGAGCTTGTTTGGCTGCACCGCTGCTCCTGTGACCCTCACTTCAGTCTGCCTCTGTCCTCTCTCATTCCAATCTGAGTGCCCTTTACATGGAACACAGAGGTTGTGACTGTCTCCTGTGTCTGCCTCAGATCCAGAGGCTGAATGTGCCTCAGGGCTGGTCCCTCCGACCCCCCACTCTGAGTGCACTGTACCTGGACAGGAGACAGTCCCTTTGTCCCCAGCATGTGTGCTGCAGGGTTTGGGGTGGATGGCTGAGGGCTTGTGGGCCTGCTCACTCTGTGCTCTCAGAAGGAGTCCAAGCAGGTGCAGCAGAGTAGGCTCCGCAATCCTGACGTAATAGGGTTATTCAAGACTTAAAGGGGCTTCTCTTTCTTGTCAGCTCGCCTTCTATTTCTCAGCGGCACAGCCAGCCAACCAGCCCACACATTGCAGTCTGCAGTCCACTGGCCCCAAGGCTCAGGGAGCCACCACAAGGGGGTGGTTTGCATGTGTGTTTGTCCCTGAGCTTCTACGTGGGCAAGTGTGTGTCTATGTGTGTGTGTTGGTGGAAGCAGGGCCTTGGGAGCTGAGAGTGGGAGCCTCCTGACTGCAACAGTGGCTGCTACCTTGGCAACCCAGGAGGGAAAGATGTGTTGAATGAGTGAGTGGGAGAGGGATCCACAGTAGATGCATGTGTGCGGGGGACGTGGCTCTGTCTATGAATTTAGTTATTTAAACGGGCTGAATACATACCACATGATATGCTCTAACTGTACTGCTAATATTTGAGGCAGTGTATTCTTTTGTTCTCCTTGTGTTTAGCTTTTTGCAAACTCACTCAACTTCCCCTCCCCATTTCCTATGGAGTTGACCCTCTATAAGGTAAGTGAAGTGTATTTTGACATAAAGCTGGTGACGGTGTACCTTTATAAATGTTGGGGAGCAGTGGCCCATCAAAAATAGCACTACCTCAAGTTGCTGCAACAGCAAGGGGCAAAACGTCGCAGGATGGAGGCAGTGAGTGTGACACATTTACTTTGACAATGTGAAATGTTTTTTTTTTCCCCCTCCACTTCATCTTAAAATGGCGAACAGATTTCCCTGTTTCTGGGGTCCTCTCAAGGTGTGTTAGCATCATCATCACCCCTTTTGATGCTTCTGTCCACCCATGACTTCTAAATGACGGACAGACTGACAGGGTGTGGGACTGTGGGAACAACTAGAAATGTAGCCTTTAAAGGTCCCTTCACACAGATAATATTTATTATAAGCATATTTTAATCCATGCAGAGATGTTTCCATTTGTTGGCCAGCATGTATTACACACAAGTTCTTATTTTAATGAAAATATATAAACTATGCAGGAACAAAAGACCAAGAAGTGAATAATCTGAGTTGGCAGTGCGTATCACCACTACATAATGCTTCTGCTCCAGGTAAAACATTATAATATCTGTTTTGACAACATAGTGTCAGCAGTTCAAATTAACTTTCTGATTAATAGCTACACACATTCAGAGTATAGCATTAAGAACAATAGATTGCAGGGAGGTACATAGTAAAATAGAAGGTTCCTGTAACTATGTGTTTCATTTGTAGCTATGTGTTTCAGTGGTTAGCTACCACTCTAGATCAAAGAGTGTGTAGTGCGTTGTGTCAGCCTTGCCTGATGATAGCAGGAGATGAAGATGCTTTCATGTCTGCAGTACAGGGCTCTTAGTCACATAATACAACAAAAAGGCACAAAATAATGATGGGAAATATGCAACTGGAGTCTCTTACTACGTATACCTTACATCATATGATTTTGTACCTTACTGTGCACCACAAGTGTCACATACGGATATATTAAACTTGATTATATGCCTGTAAATTCAGTGTAGCCATGAATACCTCTATTTTGCTTTTGTTTGTGCTTATTTATGTACCTACTGGGTATGTCATTTTCCATAGGTATGTTGTATGCATTTTCATTTTCACACATTCGGGTGTGTGTGCACAAAAGGGGGAAAGGAAAAGTGAAATTACATAGTGGGGCCAGCAGGCAGGACATCTCGCTAACACACCAAAGAGCAACTCACTAGAAATGGCAGTGATTTTACCACTGAAAACATGCCCACCTCCCTATAAAATGTATGTCAGGTTGTTGGAAAGGCCTGGCAAAGGAGGGGTGGGTGGGTGGTTGGCGTCAAAATTAGCTGCCACCTACTCACTCCCCTATCCCATGCAGTTAATCTGTTAGTGGAATCTGACATGACACTATATGATAAAGCCCTACAGTAGCTGTAGTGGTACCTAAACCTATACAATGTGCAATGACAGCTTTTGGCAGATGCAAGTGCACATTGTATAATACCATTAACAAACCCTTAGATTTATATACTTCACATGAATCCCACTTGGGTACATTCTTCATTACAAGACCTCTGCCATTATTCAATTTACATAATTTTTACTAAGAAGACCCCTTTTATTGCTGCAGAGCATTTTCTTCAGTCATTACAACTGTTGTAGAACTGTAGTTGTAGAACTGGCACTGTAAGCAGCTGACGAATCAAAGGCAAATGAATATCTAACCTCATTAAAAGGCCATTATGAAGAGCAATGCATCATTTGGGTTCTTGGTTTTAATTGACAATTTAAATATATAAGTTAATGTATCCATTAAGCTAATTGATCAGCACAAGGCTGATTTTTCTGTTAGCTACAACCCCATTAGAGGCTATTTATCATGCATTTTAATAGCTTCTCTATCTTGCCTAAGATGCAGTACTTTCTCAAGTTATTTTTGTGTAATATAAAATACCAGTAGACCTTCTCGTTCTATAAAATCTCTCTCTGGTTTTCTGACTTTTCTCAGGCAAACTGTCTCTTTAAAGGATTGATTATAGTGACAGATTTAGGAAGGACACATACAGTATTAGCTAATCTCTCCTGCACTTTCAATTCAATTTAGTTTTATTTATATAACACCATATCATAACAAAGTTATCGCAGGGCACCTTTTTGTATAGAGCAGGTCAAGACCAACTTGTATATTTACAAAGACTCAACAGTACAAACATGAGCAGCACTAGGCGACGGTGGCAAGGAAAATCTCCCTTTTTAACAGGTAGAAACCTCGAGCAGAACCAGGCTCTAGGTGGGTGGTCATCTGCCTCGACCAGTTTTTTAATTCTGCTCAACAGCATTTCTATAATCTTATGTTAAATTGTTATGACTATTATTGTTCAGCAGCAGTGAAGCAACTTTGATAGATGAGATGACACTGTAAGTTAGTTTTACAGTAAGACTCGAATTTACAACCAGCTTATCACGTTTTTCTTCGTCTTTACTGTATAGTAATACATTTTGTCTGGTGTTCTAGTAATGTGAAGCAGCCTGAGCTGGCCTTATCCTTGCAATACAATGAGACAGCATGCTAGGGTAAATGATGCTGAGCCATTTTAAACTGCAACTAAACTGTGCCAGAATAGAGCACGTCACTGTGATGGTGGGATCCAAATGCAGGCAGCATGCAGGGCTGATCCTGCTGAGGAGTACTGAGGTGGACAGGACAGGTGTGGTGACAGGCTGAAGCCAGCCACACTGCTCGCTACATCTGCATGCATACTGTAGGTTACAGACAGACAACCGCTTACAGTCCTCTCGCCTATTTGATTGCGTGTGCTTACATATGAGGATGGCAGTGTTGCCCTCCACACACATGAACAATGATGCATTGACTGGTTAGCTGCCAGCCACTCTACTCCTCACTGTCCTGCTGTGAGGACATACTTTGCTGCTTATGTTTGTTTGTGTGTGTCTCTGCAGTCGAATGATTACATGTTTACTTGCATGTGTGTGCACACGTGTGTACGTCTGGGTGGTGGTTGTGTTTTCCGCCCATCCGTGCAGATTCAAGGCAGTCAGTCAGTCTGCCGGTGGCTCCCTGCTGTTTGCTACTCTGTAGCGAACTGGAAATGGTTGGTGGAATCCCCTCCTGGAGCTCTCCTGATGCTGCAGGCATATATCTCCCTCTGTCTCCCCTCATCTCACTGCTCACCTAGGGACTGATGCCAGCCAGCGAGCCTCGCTCCCACCCTCTTCCCTCCAGCCCCGGAGGCCCTCAGCCTTGCCAAAGAGGGAGTGAAGAAGAGAGTGGGGGCGGGCAGATATGCCAATAGCAGCCTAAACTCCCCATGCATACAACACACACACTCAATGAAGTTGCATACACACAAACTTCATTTACATATAGAGCCTGTAATCAAAGAAAATACATTATTACATTTGTTACAGGACTGTAATCCATTGCTGACTCACATATTCACACACCCACACACACATACACACAGAGCCTGCCCCCCCATCACACAGCGGCAGCTTCCATGGCTGCCAGTTTGGCCCCATTTGGCTGCCTGGACTACTCCATGAGTGCTAAGAGTCTCGGTACCATTAAGCACCAGCCAGCCCATCTCTATTGCCCTGCATGAGTGCTCTTCGCCAGCACACTTCATTTTCAGCTAACCCTCTGGTAGCTGCGCTTGTCGAACCTCACATTTCTTGTTGAAGATGAGGGAGAGGGGTGAGGAAGGTGATGGGAAAGTGGGAGGCGAGGGTGGAAGAGATGGCAAACGCCAGAGAGGACCATTACAAGCAGCAGGTTCTCAGCTGTTGCACCCATCTGGAATTTAAACTGTCAGTGTAAATAAAATACATGCACCCTATTAAACATATTTATTTGGGGGAAAATACTGCAATATCTGCATACTGTTCACCACGGGGTCATATAGAATACAGTTTATGACCCATCTCTGTTTTATTTCAACTAATTCAATTAATTATGTTTGCCACATGTTCTCTTTCTCTTCATACTCATTTATTTTATGTGTACACTATTTAATGAAGACGAGAAGCTACAAGGAATGATTTTATAAGTTATATTTAAACTGCCAAACTTAACACCTGATGTCAGTTGAGAGTCACAGAGGAGGAGGAGAGGGAAGAGAGGAGGGTTAGTTATAAATAGCAGTAGTCTCTTCAGGATGGCAGGTTTTTAATTAACAATAGAGAGAGTCTGATAATCCACAGTTAATCCAGAGGAGAAAAGGGAGGAGAGGAGAGAAGAAGAGAAAATCATCAGCTGTTTGATGTTAGGACTACAAGTCCCTCCTGGCCCTTCCACTGCTCACTGCTGAGCTGTTCTGCGCTGTGATATCCATAGCCCAAATGTATTTATTTTGTGAAACAGCCATGCTCCATATTTTGTGATTCACTTTGTCTCTGACTAACCGCTGTCTGTTCCCATTAGCGTGAATATGCGCATGCTGCTCCTTCTTAAACTGACTGGGATTCTTTGTGCTTGTGTGTAATGTTAGCGGAGAGGGGTTGTTTGTTAAAAAGTAGCCGACTGAAGGCCCTGATGGCTGGAGGCGTCCGCTTAAAGCCCAGCGCCTGTTGAAAGGCTTGATCTGGCGGGGAAACACTGGGAGATGTCAGGCTTGCTTCACACTCAAAGGGAGTCTGCTATATAAGACACTTTGAGCTTAAAGGGAAATGGGGGTGGTATTTTTTCTCTCTTTCTGCACAGCTGCAAAGACAGTAACAAATATGTTGTTTGTACCTACTGTGATATTTTATTTGCTGGGGCATTTCAGGGAGAATTTGAGTTTAATTTGTGACATATTCTAGACATTCAGTCGTTGACACCTCTATCTTGGAGCAACTTAAAATAAATAAATGAGAATAAATTTCCTCAAGCTCCAAGATCACCAATTTAACAAGCTACTGATAATGAGGAGTGCAAGGATCAGAGTCTAAACACCTTCTGTATTCAATAAGATTATTATTATGACATGGAATATCAGGTAGATATAACTTCTTTTCACCTGTGAAATGGAAAATGTTTGACCAGGATTATCTCTTGAATGCCCTTGCTGATCTTATTAAGTATTAGTTGAATGGAGTAGTGAAAACAGGCCCTTAAAGGGTACAAGGACCTGGAATTGGGCTGTCTCATTCATCACATGTTGTAGAGTGTAAATCAAGAGGGTTGTGGCAACAGAGCAAGCTTCACATGACACATGGGTGACAAAAGTCACACCAAGACTCTTAGCGCTCCGGGCAGGTCACTGTGATCTTGTCAGAAGTGATGAAGAGATGTTGTAAAGGATTTTCCAGAAAAAGATGTATGATATCCAAGAGGGTGTCTATGGATGGAAAGACGGGCTGGGTATCATTTTAAGTTTATGGAGGGACAAAAGGTACTAAAGATCAAACTCTGATTAACGAATCCATTTCAGAGTAGTAACAATGTAACTTGCCAACAATTTCAAAAACATAATACAAGATTCCATGTATGGAAGAAAGAGTAGAATTATTAGTTTATTCTGCTCTTCTAATAATGAAGGGTTTCTCTGTCTCCCCTCAAATCTAAGTATGGATGATGAGTGTAAATTAACATGTTTTCTTGTTGTCAGTGAGCAAACTGAAGGAACCAAAATATTGACTTAAGATACAATTTTAAAACCTTTTCTTTCCCTCTTTCTGGCATTTCAGGACAGAGTCTGGGCTACGGCTTTGTCAACTACATTGATCCAAAGGACGCGGAGAAAGCCATCAACACATTAAATGGACTTAGACTTCAGACCAAAACGATCAAGGTAACTGACACCATGTACGGCCAAACAAGTCTAATTGTAACACACCATAATTGTTTCCATTATAAATACACAGTTTGTTTCATGAACAACTAAATATTTGAAAAGCATTCTTGCAAAATATAAAAATGAATTGCTAAATAATAATGAAATTATAGGGCTGCTTTTATTCTTTTTCAAAGCCCTTTAGATAGTGATGCTTTTGGTGAAAGAGCTGGAGGCCAGATGGGATTAACACGCATGAGCCTCAGACATACAAAGACCATCTAAATCAAAGAGGCACATTAAAAAGCATTTTGACTAAGGCTGATATGCTAATTACTTTTTTAAATGTCAAAATGTAAAGGTGAAATTATATATCTGAGTGAACACGTCTATCATCGCATGTTTCCCAAAATCATTGAGGGCTCTGTTATTGCATTTTAATGGCATGACTAATGTGCAGCCTTGTTGGTGGTTGTCACAAAGGTAAGACAGATAAACCAATGCCAACACTGTGCTGTCCCTCCTCCAAATATATTTTAAAGACAGAAAATTAAACCTTACAAGCAGCTGTCATGCATATGTTTAACATCAACATAGCAATCTTCCCCCTGATCTTGTTTTCTCCTCTCTAATATCCTCTATCGCCCCCTCTGCTCTGTGCCTGCTGATATGTTGTTGCTTTTAAGATGGACAGTAATCTGTTGCTCTGTGGTAATCCCTGGATTCTCGATTTCTGTCATTTGATCTAATCTGATCTAATCTAATATCGTGGGATTAGCCTGTAGTTGTGAATGGGGAATCCCTCTATTCCCTAGACAGTGTACGCTGCCTTGTCTGGTCTTGGTTCAGCACAGCACCCTGGATCTTGTCTAACTTTTGCAACAGAAGAAAAGAGATAGACAATAATGGGGGGGGTGTTGTACAGTGAATGTGTGTGCGTACACTTTGGGTTTTATTTATGTGGGATCTGTGATGGTTTGATGTGTTTACAGTATGATGGGTGGATCAGTGTCTGCATTTTTGTGTGTTGTCCCTATGTATGATTCGGTCAAGTGTTTGGATGAGCCAAAAGATAAAGACTGGGTATGCTTTACGGATGCACTGACGTTAATACATACGAGCAATTAAATACCAAGCAAGTCAGCCATTGTGAAGACTTAAGTGAAAATAGGCTTTTTAAATATGAAGACTGAAAAAAGCTGAAGGTCAGTTATGTAGCGTGAAAAGTCATGTGGTCCTTTATTGAGTGTAGCAGTCTGAGTTCACAGATTTTCAGTCTCACACTCTCATGACACAAGAGGTTGCCTCAAGTTGTTCCTGAGATAAAGGCGGTTTTCGTAATGACAGAAGACAACTCTGCATCTCTTTCTGGCGCTATCGCTGTTTCACACTTCATTGCTTCCCTTCCGCTACCCTCTTTCCTTGCTTTCTCTCTGCACAACAAACTGAAATACCCTAAAGGTAACAAGGTAAATTAAAAGGCAGCACGGTAATTCTAAAATTAAGTTTGGCGCACTTTCATGTCACACCCTTCCCACTCTCTGCCACTACACTTGTGAGAAAACGCTTGGCCCAGAGATTCACGTGCTCTCGGGCGATGTGTCTTTGTAGTGTCTTTGAGTCGGTTTCGCTGCTGCGGTTTCCTCCACCATGACACCTCAGATTTAGTCAACGATGGCTGCAATGCTGCCTTCCTTGTGAGGCGCGAGGGGAAGCAGCATGCCAAAGGTGAGAGGAGCTCCCAGTGACATGCATGCACATAATCTCACACACTTTTTCTAACTTTTCTGCGCGCACATATGCACGACACCACACTTGTACACAATACCGCTCACAGCTTGAGGAGGTGTTGATGGATTAGACATCTGGGGTTGGCTGACAAGGAGAGAAAATGAGGGAGAGCTGCACGGCGAAGAAAAGCAGAGAAAAAAGAGGCAGAATCTGGAAAAGAGAGAAAGGTTTAGTGAGGCACCGTGTAGGAAGGAAGCAGAAGGAATAGAAGGATCCAGGCAGCGAAATGAAGAGAGAGAAAGAGAGAAAGAGGAAGACAGAGAAGATGAGCTGAGAGGCCAAAGAGGAAGATGTGTGAAAGGTAAAGTGAGACATGGGGAAAGCCAGCTGTTCCCAATCCCATTCTCCCACCATTAGAGTTCAGTAGGATTCCCATGCTGTTGCTCAAGGATATGACTGCATATCCACCATATTTGCCTGACTTTAACCTTATTTGATGGCTTATGTCTCCACATGTCAGAGGTAATGAAAGTACTGCAAGGGAAAGCTGCTCCAGTCAGCAGCAGTAGTAATGGGATTTACGCAACTTTTGCTGGAGCAAAATTGGGTCTACACACACGCGGATGTTGGGGACAACGTTTGACAAGTGAAAGTTCACTGGTGGAGAGCTACTGCTGGGAGCTGCACAGCACAGTATAATCAGTTTTTCAGTTCTTGCCATTTTCACCATTAGAGATGACATTCATACACAGTATATATTAGATAGAAGAATATGAATGACTGGAAAGTAGCCTTGAAAGCTGTGTGTGTGTGTGTGTGAGAGAGTGTGTGTGTGTGTGTGTTTATGTGTGTGCATGTTTATAGACACATGCGTGTGGATAAGTGTTTCTGTACGTGTGTGGAAACGATAAGGAGGAGCAGCGTGTGACAATGAGGAACTGAGTGAAATTGTGTGGGTGAGTCTGTCTGTGAGATTGCTGTCCGGGATAGTTTTGCAAGGGCAAGAACGTAATGGATTTTATGTGCATGTGGATGTTTGTGTCAATATGTGTATGGTTGCATGTCCTTTAACAGCAGACTCTTTGGCAAAGAATTTACTCCTAATACTAATCTTTGGAAAATGCAGGAGAGATGCAGATGTTTTGCAGTAGGGAGTTAAATGTTTACACATAGTTTATACCTGCTTAATAAACTAAACTGTGAAATCCACTCTTCAGGGTTTGCATGGCTAAATGACACTTGGTGAAAAGCTTAAAGGCTTTTGGTTACTTACTATTAGGGCCATGGCTAATATGTTAATTAAATAGACATCTGCAAGCACAACATATTAACTATTACCTTTTTAATTCATAAATGAAAAGACTTTTTGGTCAAAGTCCTAATACTATTAATCCTGTCCCCCTGGCTCCATTCAAAGTAAAACACCTGTGGTTTTGTACTCAAGGGAACAAAGTTCCCCCAGCAAATGACTCAAGTGTTATCTCTCCAGTGTTCTAAGCAACTAAATCTTTTTCTGACAACGATAATCCCCACAGCAAGGTGTACTAAGAAAATGCAGTCACATTTTCTTCCCTGTCGATCCACAGACCCACACCCCTGCCCATCCAAAAAACACACACACAAAATCCCTATACCTCTCACCCTTTAATCTTGATTACATTTAAACCCCTAGGATGTTAATGAGTAATGCATTTTCTGGAGCCCTAATTTATTTATACAATCCCTAAGACACTGTGTGTCTTTTCTCACAGGTGTCATATGCACGACCCAGCTCAGCCTCCATCCGTGACGCCAACCTGTATGTGAGCGGCCTGCCCAAGACTATGACCCAGAAGGAGCTGGAGCAGCTCTTCTCCCAGTACGGACGCATCATCACCTCCCGCATCCTCGTCGACCAGGTCACAGGTATCCATGGGGCAGCACCTCTTCTCTCTTTGCACTTTCACACAGACACACATGGACAGCCAGACACTAAGCGTGCACACACATACTGTATGTATACATTGATACACTGTGTGTCCTAGATTCTGTCATCCAAATATCATCCAGCCATTCAAAAGAGCACTTACACTGATTCTTCAAATTTGTAGTTACGGTTTGTTAAATTTGTGTCTTTTGCGTGTGTTGTGTGGCCATGTGAATTTTTTCAATAATGTTAATATTATTAGTACATATTATTATATTATATATTATTAATATCATAAATGTATTTCAACTGTATTGCCCAGTATTACCCTTTCGTCCACCAAGCATTGCCTAGCAAGTGAGTGAGTGAGTGAGTGACCTCAAAAGGCCATTTTTCTGACCAAGGGTGCAAACAATTATTACATGAGAGGCACAAGCTGTGCAATATACATGCTCAATTAAACATTACACTACATCAAAAACACAGGACTGAATCACATCAGCCCATTGTATTGCAGAAGAACCCCTCCAGCGTGTCTCTTAGATCCATTTCAGGGGTTGTGTGTGCGCCTACAGGCTGCAACCTGCTCCAGTGTTATGTGCAATGTGTACTGATGAAGCAGAAAGGGAGCAGCATGCTGTAAGCCACACTCATTTGCCTAAGCAGAATAAATCACTGCTGGCGGTGAAGTGCACGCCTGTCTGTACACACTGAGAAGACAAGGAGAGAGGGTAGGAGGAGAAGGGAAAGCAGAGGAATGGAAAACAAATGAGAGGAGAAAAGGAGACAGGGGGAGTGCAGACAAGGGGGGAGGAGGCAGAGAAAATGGAAAGAAAAGCAAGTAACAGAGGTCGTAGAGGAGCAGAGACGTGGGAAGGAGAGGAAATGAGAAGAGGGAGGAAGTGAAGGGAGAGGCAGGGAGGGGGGCAGCAGAAGGGAAAGGTGGGGAGGGGGGTGGGGTTGTGCCATTTCTATCCTCATCAACAGACATTTAGATGAAGTGGGCACATCTCCAGCCTCTGTTTTTACTAACAGACCTATCATACCAACATGCTACTTACAGCCAGGGGGCTCTCTGCAAAGCAGCACAACACACAGCCACATGCACATCTCAGCTCAGGCCACATGCCATGAATAAAACAAATCTTAACACCAGTAGGCAAGGTTTTGATGCATTGACCATTTGTTCCATCATGAATGGCACAAGGTCAGTTTTAAAGTGGAGCATTCTGACAAGCATGTCCAGACAAAGTGCTGCAGCGGTTCATTTCCACAATTGGTAATAATATGAACACCCAAATCAAAGGAAAATCCTCAATTGACTAAAATAATGGAGTTTCACATACTTGTTCTTCTTACACCGTGTGGTTTAAAGTTGACATTCAAAGGTTTAATATTTAAACATTTCTCTCGTAAACAGCATCAGATCCACTATATTCTGATGTTCAGCCAAAACACAGTTAACAACATGGTGTTACTTCAGTGTATTTGTTACTTGCGTAGTCAAGTCAAGTTTGACAATGTGTGTATTACTTTGCCCAACAACAAAACTAACTAACTAACTACTAACTATTAACTAACTAACTAGTGTTGTTAATATAAGCTGTGAGCGCAGCAAGACCAGTTATAGCCAGTTAACAATAAAGAAATTAAATGAACCTGGGCTTGGATTAAGAAGTTGCTAAGTCAAACTGTGACAGGAACAAGAGTGAAATCAAATATTTACAATGACATATACCACACTACTGTACTATATTTGTATACATTTTCAAAGGGTTTCTTGTGTGTTTGCTTCCTAACCACACTTTGTAATTAGTTTATATTGTAAAAGCATTTTCTTTTAAAAACCAAATGTCAAAATATCATGCAAGTAAATTCTGGTCTTTGGTCCCAGGTGCTGCCACTTTTGTCACCTGTCTCCAAGCTAAGTTTTAGGCAAAATTATCATTTTCATCACCAGAAACACAGTTTTCCTTTTGTAGCATGCAGACGGTGGATTTATCACTGGTCAGTACACTCTTTTATACATAGAGCAGGATGTGTTTGAACACTGTAACCATGCTACCACCCTCAACTACATTAATTGTTATCCTGACTTCCACCTTGCCTATTGTACTGTAACACAGAAAGCTTCACACATATATGCACATAGACACAATTGATAATAATGTGAGAGAGAACATTCTGCAAGGTTTCCCCAGAGGGATAAGGATCAGCAGGAGAAATGTTAATGATCAATTAGATGATACAATGTAGAGTTGCTGGTGATTAAAAACATGGAGGACTTTAGAAGGGCCCTGAGAGTAGTATGCTGGCATCATTGACTCATCTTTTTCTTCTCTCTGTTACTGTACAGGCATACGCGCACAAGAGATACACACACACCCACACACTTACTGCCATTAAGAGAGAAATGGGCTGCAAATTAAAACTCTCCTGTGACTGCCAAAAATGTAAGTACAGAACAAGAAAGGAGAGGCAGAGAAACAGAGACAGTTTTTGTGGTGTGTCTCAGACTGGTATTTGGTCCATAAAGTGGGGCACTGTCAGTCTCAGGATGTCTTAATACCAAGATTGTTCCAGTGACACCACAGAAAAAAGTCATTTGAGATTAATATATATATAGAATATAATTATTGTTGCAGCTACATATGTTAAACCATTTTTACAGTATATTTTATATAGTCTTATTGACTTGAGGGACATGTTGAGGGACTGTTGATATGACGTCATTATTATGTGGTGCCTTGAAGTCGTGTCGCAGGTCATCAGTGACTCACCAGAGTTCCCATTATTATTGAATTAGTGACCTAATCAGTGTCTGAAATCCAATTTCCTCTGATTCACCGTCTTTACTGAACAAAGGACTGATTTGAGACACACCCAAACATTGTCCACAGAAAGGGAGTAGGCTGCAGAGGAGTGATGCACAGACAAAAATCCATAGAAAACATCAGTGCTACATAAAGTTGTTGAAGTAACGGATGTTCTCCAGTGACCATTGGCAGATGGGCTGATGATCCCCAGCTCCTGCTCTGCTAAATTGGGAACATGAAGTCTGTTCTCTAAATGACCTCCTCATCAACAGGATGCAGCCTGCAGTCACTCTTCTGTTCATAAAGACAAGAAGGAACTCACGGTCAGAGGCAGCTGAAACAAAATCCACCAAAACTGCCAAATTGCTCTAGAGACTCAGAGAGTGAACACAACATCAGCTTGACAAGGATTCTCCTCCATTTCTTCCTCTATCCCTTTGCCCTCCTCTCTCCCTTCATCTGTCTATCAATTCCTTCTGAATGGATAGGCATATTTTGTCTCTTTATCAGTGCAAATAGTGCAGGCTGGATTCCCCTTCCTTCCTTTCTTTTTAACCTTCAGGGAAGGCAGCCAGGTCGTGATCGTGTGCTCTGACAGCTGGTTTAGGCCTCAATTTGAAACAGAGATCATTTCAGAGACAGTGTTTGATCAATAATTGGCCCTTCCTAGATCTTCATCCCGTACCTGTACGTGAGCAGAGGTCAATGCTTACCTTTAGTTATTATCTGACCAAAACTGCAAATACAATCGATCCACATACTTGGCTTCTGCAAATGCTGGCTCTGATGTAAAACTAAATTGCTGCTCATTGTGTGATAGGATTGGCTGTGAAAAGGCTGATGCAGAGTCCCCTTCATGTGGGATAGAAGGTAGCAATGGGAACGATTCCCATGGTGACAAGTTGCAAGCATTCATGGCACCATACAACTTAAGATGGCAATTGCCAGTGTTATTAATAACAAACGCATTTTGCGCACTGAATGAAAAATCATCTGGCATTGAACCACAGTTGTATGATAGGCAAGTTGTTCCTGTTCAAAATATCATTCAATTAAGGTTGAGTTACCTTAAAATCATGCTGACATGAGGTATCTATGTTCAAAGCCTTTCAGACAATTCTGTATTATTTACTGCCAAGTATTCTGTATATTGGCGCTTTTAGAAAAAATGTCAGACTTGCTCCTGCGAATCAAGAAAACATTACATTGTTTGGGAAGTTCAATGCACAAACATGCAGCATTACAAAAAGGCTGCCAGAAGAGCATGACGTGACTTTCAAAGTTCATCTTATGTTTATGGAGGTATTGGAAGTCCAATCATGTCGTGTTTGGTGTTGCTTAACGTTGCACATTTTTATTTGGACTCAGTGTGTAGTTACTGACTTTGTTGGAGGCTATAAAAGATTTGATTATGTTTACATGCAACAATAATGGCACTGCTGCCAAAACTGTCTGAAGATTACTTTGTGATTTGTGACTCACCCCTGTGAAATTTAACCAAAGCTGTTTGCGTTATAACTGAAACAGCACTTTAGCCAGAAAGCAAGTAGCTGTTGTCTCTTGTAATTTAGGTATTTTTTGATGAGGAGAGAAAGAGAGACAGGAACAGATTGGAGAGAGTAAAAAGTGTCCCCAGGAAGTTATTACTGACCCGTTTCATGTGCATAGACATTTGTGACAATATTCTGCAGAAGCCTGGTGTTGGATGTATGATTTACTCAAGTATAAACAGTATGCATTATTGTGCATAGTGGCAGCCCACAATCACAAGACTGCACCTGGTTTGGCTCTTTTTCAAGTTGGAAGCTGCAGATTGGACACCCATATTTGTCCTGCTGCTTTTAGATAGCTGTAGTGATTTAATGAACTGAATGAAAAGCTTTCATACTGCCTAAAAGCAATGTGGGTCATGGATAGTGGTAAAAGTAATTCAATAATCTGCAGTGCAGACTACTGGCATTCTTTCTGTAGTCACATTCAACTTGTATTTTTTGTGTCAATTTAAATGCAACTATTGGTTGAAATCACTAAAATTATCTCAAAAAGCGTGTGTGATGGACAGTGTTGCGTAGGTTACTTTTGAAATGTAATTGGTTACAGATTACTAGTTACCCTGTTAAAAAATAATAAGTAATGTAACTATTTTGATTACTTCATTAAAATATTATAACTTATTACATTTGATTACTTTACTTTAACAAATGTTTTAAACTGGGCAATAAAGCTGAAAAGTCCTAAAATATACATTTAAACCAGGCAGTGTAAACCTCCCAGCAGCTCTCAACACAGATGACAGTCTCCCCCAGTGCAGCCTGACATATGCATGTTGTTATTATTATGAAATAAAGTGATATTCTATATAGAATACGGTTTACATGTGTGTTTTATATTAAATATATTTTAGAGAAGATAAATCACATCCAGGCCAAACCACTAGTAATATCCTCAGATGTGTCCACTAGGTGGCGCTACGGTTCATTTTGATTTAGTGGAGAAGAATACGGCACGAACTGTCGAAACTGGCAACAAGTGTCCAAAACACAGTATGTAGCATAGTTAGCATCACATCATTAAGGCTGTTGGTGGCCTGTAGAATTGTCACAACATAATGACGTCTGAGTCAATATTTATTAAAAACAGTGAGTGAATGTTCATGGGCGAACAATCACTATTCAAGGAGGACCACCGTTAGCTTCTAAGAGTTTCTATCCAGGTGTTTATAAATGGAGGTGCAGCTAAAGGCGTCTGTTAGCTAGCTACTAGCTAGCAATAAATCTGTCATTAATGGAGATTAAACCTAAATATACAGCCTCCTAGACAGACATTGGAAATATAGAGCTACATTACGTGGTGAGACAAAAGGTCGGCCTAGGCTTCTTTATTTTGTGACTGACTGCAGTTACAGAAACTGACCTGTAGATGTTTCCTCAGGTTTGACATCGAGCATTTTGATATTGACAGCAACACCGCTGGTAAACAAGCTTTACACTGTACAGTAATGTTAGAGCAATTTTCTGTTTTCATGAGGAAACTATTTTTGAATCTCCAGCACTGAGAGGTGTTGCTGTTGGGACGAATGAATAGAATGAATAAACCTTTTACCGAAAGAATATATTTGATGTAACCCCTTTGTAATCACCAACATTTTGATTAGTAACTGTAATTTAATTACGTTTCTTTTTAGGAACTGTAACGGATTACAATTAAATTTATTTTGTCATTTAATTATGTGACGCCATTACATGTAACTAGGTACTTCCTAACACTAATGATGTAGCATTAAAAACAGATCAATCCCTATATTCTCGGTGCACCACCAAAACACCAACATTTCGCTGTGCTGCCTCATCTGCATGGAACTCCCGTCTTCTTTTTGCCTCTCCTTCCACCTTTGTGCCATGCCTGCTGCGCCGGGTACAAAAATACCAAAACAACAAGCATTCCAAGGTCAGGAAAATGCTACTTCATAGTGCTGCTTGTGCGAGTCTTTCCAGTGCCATGAAAAGTCCCTAGAAGTCTCGTCACAAACCTGCATTGCTCTACAGTTTGGGTTTTTGGTTTCTCCTTGTATTCATGTTTGCGCAATTGTTTCTTAAAGGAGTTACCCTTCCTCTGTACAGTTGGTACATTCTCTCTTCTCTTGACTTGAATAATGGATGTTCCCCTTCAGACTGACACCACACTGAATCCCTGTTCTCTGCCTGTCCAGTAGTAGAGAACAGAACAGAAGGTAATACGAGCGGAGAGGTGCACACTCAAGGTGGGATGACCGCAGCCTTGACCCGTACTATCGTGTCCCGTCTCTCTGCCTTTGGTTTTTCTCCCCCCATAATCTTCAGAGCGCATACTGTCTCTGTGGTAGCCAACACACATGCACACACAACCACATACATATATGCACATTGATACATACACGCACACACATTAGACAGATGGTTGAAGCTCTGCTCTGACAGAGGCTAAAGCACAGGGCACCTCCACTCTTCAAAGTCTCTTCGTCTCTCCTCGCTGCTTTTTCAAACGCCATCTGTACCCATGCACACTAATGTTACTTAAAACAAGGACATTGCATTTTTTTTCCCTCCACATAATTAGATGACAGCAGGAAGAGGGTTTCTTTCTCCCTCTGCCATATTATAAATCTTTTGGAAAGGCAAGTATAATCATTTGATACAGTTGGCGCAATATAGCTTGTCAAGTAAAAAGATAAAAAGAATGGGAGATGGTGCGGCAGAGTACCTGAAAACATTTCAAGATTTTGCTTATGTGTGCGTGCATCCATGCATGTGTCTAGCTCGGTGAGTGTGTGGGCCTGCTTACAAGGATAAAGTATACTAGATGCATGAAACTGAAAGAAAAGTGTGTGTTTCTTTCATTATCCAGCAGCCAGGTTTCTCACCACTCTCCTCTCGTCTGGGTTCTCAGAGGAGCAGTCATTTCTCTCTGTCAGTCAGTCAGTGTTTGGGGAAATGATAGTGGATTTTAGAGAAAGAGCGGCTTTGTTTGGGCAGGAGCAAGCAAGAATAGCACGGTTTCCTTTCATCATCATCCTTTTACTGTCACCTCCTAACATTCTCCTCTCTCACCTTCTCTCCTTTTGTCCTTTCCTTTCTTACTCCTCGTTCCCACTCTTTCCCCTTTCATTCCTGCCTTGCCCCTCCCCATCCCCCCAGCACTCGCTTCTGGTCCCCCAACCGCTCTCCCTCTGTTTCCCCCTCCCTAGATTGAGGTAGCGTGTTATTAGTAAGGCAGCCAATGTGCCTGTCGGTGTGTTAGAGAGAGATAAGCACAGGTAGAGAGAGTTACATAAGCCTCTGTTGATTACTGTGGAGGAGAGGGAGAGCAAAAAAAGAGTGAGAAGAAGAGAGAGAGAGAGAGAGGGAGCGTGAGAAAGACGGATTGCTGTACCTTAGTAAGTACATTGTGCTCTAATGTTGCCTGTATGGCTGGCTGGCAGTTGATAAGTAGCGTAGGCTTCTGGGACTGGTTGAAAGGACAGTCATTAGGTTGGACTCCCTAGACTGGCAGCTTGCTTTATTGATTGCAAGTTTGTTTTTGTTATAATGTTTAAGAGGAGAGAGAAATAAACAAGTTTTACTACGTTAATATGGCATGACAGAGTGGTAATAAATAACGGCTGAATACACTTTGAGTGTGGTGTGGAGGCATGGAGTGAAGTCTTCATTTTAAACTAGTTCATTAACTTCATCTGAATGTAGTTTTTCTCTTACCAGGATGATATTTAAGGTTATATTGTTGATATTTAAGGCTGTTGAGACTGATATTCTACATGTTCCTTATTTTAAACAAATCCCATGAAAAGAACAAAACCAACAATTCACCAATCCTCCTGACAAGTGTTGCCCATGTAGCCAAATCCTGATATAGCTTGTTCCTTTGTGCCACAGACCTCCCATTGTTGTCCAAGTATTTAAAACACTGTTACACTGGATGACATATTCCTTCATTACCATGAGAATGAGCTCCATAGTTTATTTCAAGTCAATCCCACATACACCTACCTGCTGCTGTAAATATTCCTTAGCTCACCAAACGTGTATTTGTGGAAATGTTACTCAAATGCACTATTTAGTTGCATTTTAGTAACGTTTGGTAAGAACTACACTGGCCAGCTGTTTTAAGAAAAATCTGACTTAATGCTAGATACGCAACAAAGATATAATAATATACAATTCTGCTCTGTCTTTCAATCATTTTATATAATATAATTGATTTGATTTGAACTTCAGAACACATTAAACATAAATACAGTTATGGAGTGTTTGACACACTAATGTGATGCCTGGTGAAGATCATGATATAACGATACATTCAGCATTAGCAGCAATGTGAGAGTTGAAAATCAAAAGTCTTGCAAAGCAAATTGATGTTGTCTGCTTTTACATTGTCACATACTTTGTACTACTACACTCTCCTGCATCTGAGCCACAGAACATCCATTCTGTTTCACTACCTGAACTTGTTACCGTTACGGTGAATTAGTGAAAAACTGAATTGTGCTATATCCCCAGACTTCTGTAGTCTGCACAGGATACACTACTGTGGTAGGCACCAATGTGTGTGCACACACGTATTGTTAGGCAAAATGATGGGAGATTAGGTCAACTGCCACCTCACCTCGCTCACCTCCTTTCAATTCTATTGTGCAAACTCAAGGACAAGAGTAGGTGGTGCACACTTAAACAAAACTACATAATACAATATTTAATCTCATCTACACACACACACTGCAAATTGCAAATGATCATGGACATCTCTACTTCTCTTTTAACACTTCATTCTGAATAACACCTTTTCAAGTCATCACTTAAGTCTGTGTGTGTGTGTGTGTGTGTGTGTGTGTGTGTGTGTGTGTGTGTGTACATGTGTGTGTTTGTGCCGTGCACTCATCAGTATGCCAAGCATTTGTCTATGGGCCCTCCAGCCAGAACCAGCTTAGGAGCAGCTCAAGGCCAAACAAGTGTGAGGATTAAAGGACGAATACAGTCCTCTCTTCTCGTGTCTCGTCTCAGCGGAGGAAGTGAATGAGCAATGATCTCCTCTTCCTTGATTACTGCTGAGGTGCCCTTGAGCAAGGCTCTTGGAGTTGCTAAGTGCCTTTCTGCAGTAGACTGTTGTGGAATTGGCCAGATTCCAATTATCAAGGTGAAGCATGGTATTGGATGTGTTTTAATGCTTAGCAAATTGTCCAGTCTAAAAAACTACAAATGTCCATTACCAATCACAGTCATCGACTAAAGCTTAGAAACAGCTTTCCCCAAAGACACAGCAGTGACCCCTATTTTACCTCACATACAGCACATGCATGACAACAAGGGTAATAAATGAAGAAAACATCAGGAACAGCAGTGGTTGTTGCTTGCACTGTGTAGATCCCATTAGGATAGTTATTTTTCTGCTTCTGACAAGCTAATTAAAATGTACAGGTACACAGTTGGCACAAGAGGAAGTAAGGAAGGGGAAATTGTGAAAGTCTGTCAGGGGAGAGGGAGCCAGAAAGGTAAAAAATGAGAATAAAACAGAATAATTTACACTGAATAGGAGTTAATGAGATCACCCAACAGGCAGAAGGGAAGTGTTTGTGGTTTAGGTCTTTGTATGGCAGAGTGTGTGTGTGGTCAGTTAAAACCGTGAAGTAAGATTGTTGAGCCTGACAACTCAGACACAAAGGAAGTCAGAACCTTGTTGATTACATACCTAATAAAACTTAATGGTCATTGTTTTCAAAATTGCAGAGAAGGTCCAAATGAGCTACATAACTAAGTAAGTTAAAAAAGAGTGAAACTACAGTTTGTGCTGCAAAATTTATTTCTAAAATCGAAATGTATATAATTTTTTATTCTTTTATTTCTTCTTTGTTTTTCATCAGTGATTGTCTTTCAAGTAGTGGCTTTTTATTTTGTAGCTTGGCTGGAAAGTAAATAACCTTGTGCCGTCTATGTCCTGGAGAGAAAAAGAGAACAAAAGGGGGAGAGAGATGGTCAAGGTGCTTCTCCGAATAAGAATGCAGAGGAGCGAGTACCATGGGACAAGCCAACAGGAAGTATAAAAAAGAGAGGGATGGCATGTACAAAAATGTGGAATAACAATAAGGAGGGTTTTTATGTGCGAGAAAGAGACTGCACACAATGATGCTCAAACACAAAATTCCCATCTTTCTCGCTGCCTCTCTTTTATTCAGTCTCTCAGTCACACAGACATGCCTGTGTGCACACACAGTATTATGTAAATAGTCTTTTCGGCAGAGTGCTGCTGTCACTGAGCGAGCATCCTCTGGGCCATCTAGGCAGCCTCATTAAAACAAGGCACAGCATCCATTAATAGATACCACTGCGTGTCTACACACACACATACAGTCAGTATACGCACACAAAGCATTCACAGACACCAATAAAGGACCTCCCAGTAAGCACGTCTCTAAATGTTCCTCTCAGGTGGCAGTCAAAAAGTATCTCCAAGGAAACGGCTCAAATGTCACTGAGAACAGTGAAGAGTGTGTGTATGCCTGACTGTGACTGGAGCTAACGTGAAGGAAGAATAGACACTGTGGCTTTATACAGACTCAGGGCCAGTGCTACAATACGGCCCTATATGGTCAGTCTAAGGCTGTTGTATGCATGTGTATTACTATTATACTTTTTGTCTCTGTCTTTCCCCAAACCTACTGTAAATTCTTTTTGTAGAATTCTTCAAGTAGAAGAAGTAGAAATGCTGTTTCATGGAAACATAATAGAAAAAAAAATATTAGACTGATTGAGAATGTTCTAGTTTTATCAATCACTCGCTATTATTTAATAAAGCTGTTCTTTAATAAAGCTGTTCTTTAAGCTTCACCTTTTTTGTGTTTAGTTATGGCTTTGTTTTTTACACTTTTTTACACTGTAAATCCTGTAAATTAAAATACAGACACTGAAATTAGTTTTTTTAAAGAGTTTACGGCCATGTGCAGAAGTATAAAGTCTACTTGGGAAAATAGTGTTTAACATTGTTGGAGTGGGAAAACACAAACATTTGCCAAACACGTAGTACACATTTACGGACTATAGATGTTTTTTCTTAACCCTGTAAAGTAAAAGGGGCCTGTGTTTGTTTGTGATCTGCTGGCCCCGCAGGTGGCTCCCGGGGTGTGGGCTTCATCCGCTTTGATAAGAGGATAGAGGCTGAGGAGGCCATCAAGGGCCTGAATGGACAGAAGCCATCAGGTGCCGCCGAGCCCATCACGGTCAAGTTCGCCAATAACCCCAGCCAGAAGACCAGCCAAGCCCTTCTCTCACAACTCTACCAGTCCCCCAATCGCCGATACCCAGGACCCCTCCACCACCAGGCTCAGAGGTTCAGGTGAGTGCTGGGGCGGGGCATAGAGATGGTCATGGAGGAGGAAGTGGGGCAGAGAAGAGACAGTATAGGATGGGAACGGATTCAGGTAGTGTTGTGACCCAGTGTAAGGTGTTCTGATATTAATTTGGTGACCCCACCAAAATACTGTGACTGGCTCCACTGTTCAGTAATTTTGAAAGCAGTTCTGCTTGACAACCGAACATAAGCAGATAAAATTTTGTCACAGACTTTATGATTGTTGAGATTTTGGGTTCCCCTGGTATTAGTAGAAATCCCATTCATCCTCACCAAAATCAATGACTCTGTTGCAGCCCTTTCAAGGAAAATATCTGGTTCTTTGATTAAAAAGTAAAAGGTCTAAAGTTGTATACATAAAAACATAAGGTGAGAAGTTAAGGTGCATTTTCATAACAAATATTCACAGAGCTAAAGATTTTCTTAGGGGTGGCGATAACGGCAAGCGGTAGCTAAAGATTACGCTGTTGAGAAAACATTCACATTAACCAGGAGCCTTTTAATGGGAAATTCAGAATTGGAAATATTCTTCCCAGAACCAGCAGCTTTGATTTCCCAGCTCTGTTCCAGAGACATTACGACTGAGAATGGGGTCACTAAGGCCATCTGCTCAAAAGGTTGGGACTCTCCAGGTTACTGTGTTTAAGTTAAGATAATGGAAATCAAGTAATATGTATTTATCAGCAAACTTTAAAAACATCAAATGTCATCTAATGTGGTATGATTGATAGTGTGATTAACATTTGAAAAACACCAGTGTGTTTGGTTAAATGACAAACAAGATTGCTATTTCATATGTGGTTATGAGAGATTTAATGTCATCAGTCTCAAACTCGATAGCAATTATTCTTGGTTTATGTGACCATAAATGCATTTAATCAAGGAAATACGTCTGTTCTAAACAGCAGGCCTGATTTGGAAAACATTTTCACCAAATGCAATTTACAGTGTTCGAACAGGGGATGTAACGCCTACACAGAGAGCATGAGCCACAGCCACGTCTGTGTATCAACAATGATGCAACTTTCCTCCTGTGAACATTTATTTCAGCAAATAAGTCCCCCTTTTGAACAACAGGTGTGAGCTGTGCACCTGGTGCAGGTGTCAGTAAATCAAGCTCTGTGAGTGCTCTGTGTGGGTCCACCCAGATCAGAGAGGAGCTGTTCATAAGAGACTGTGGGGTTCTGTCGTTCACAACTACTTATTTCCCCTCATTTCATCATGCTGCCATCGTGCCAACACTTCCCAAAATATTCCCTGTGAGGCTTGGGCAAAAACATGTATTTGGATTATAAGTATTGTAAATGTGTATCAAACAAAAGAGATTCACTTCATTGTCTTTCTGACTTTAAAGTCCCCAATTTGGCATATGGTCATATTGATGCAATATATTGATGCAATATTGTAGTACTTTTTTGTAGTTTGACAATATAATATAGACATTTGCCAGACTTAGAAGACACAGTCTACTAAATTAAATATGGCATAAATCCCTGCATTAGAAGCTAAAGTTATTTAAGAGAGACTGTCTTAAATCCAGTGAACAAAAGGCAAATTAAAGAAAAGATGTCCCAATTAATTTAAGGATTTGGGTTTTAACCTTGTTTCAACTAAAAGTACCTCAAGTAGTACTTCAAGCTGTCTTCAGTCATTTCTAAAAAAATGTTTTTTGCCCATATCAGTAATCTCCACAACAAGCTATCACTTAACATCCACTTATCGTATACAGTATATGGCTAACATACTGTATATATGGCATCCTATTTGACCATTTCCTGTCACTCACTAAAGACACAAACAATCATTTTCAATGTAAATGTTGAGTAAGACACCTACAGATTGTTAAGGCTTACTCCTTGAGGTCCAGTTAACTTTCACCTTAGCTACAAAAAAAACAAGACAGACCATAATAGCATATAATCACCTGTTTCCATCATCCAATCCAACACGAATGTTTCAGAATTGGAGACAGAATATGTGCTTATACAATTTCCTCTCTCCCTCAATAACACTAAGCCGGTCGTGCTGTTTACTCTCCATCAAAGTCAGAGCTTCGAAGCTATTTTTCTTGTGGAGCGGCTTCCCTGGTGTGACACCTGAGCGATGTAGCGTGGCTGTGTGTCTGTGATACGCCAAGCCAATTTACAGGCTCCGCAGGAGAGCTGTCGCTTCTCATCACAACTCACAACCAGAGGACACTTCCTCACTGTGTCCCTGTGCTCCTGCTCTCTGCTCCCTCCACTAAAACCTCAACACTTTACAAGTTATAAATGCACTTTTATTCTCCCTAATACAACACAATATTCAGTCAACCCTGATCTACCTGACCTGATATGTTTGTTCTGTTTATCGCCTGAAGACAATAAATTTAAAATTAAGATATCTAATATTAGTATGTTTCAAAGTAAATTTAATAAACTAGTTTAATTTAATAAAAATAGTTATACTATAATCAACCTAGCACTGAAAATAAAACCAATTAGAAATTGTAAAATTGATTCTGCTGTTTGTTTTACATACTTAACAAGTTTGTGCTACTGCTAATAGGTAAAACCCAAGTAAAAAAAAGACTGCAGAATACAGTACAATTCTGCTGCGTTATAATTACATCTATCCTGTGTGACTAAATCACGTGGGCCTGCTGTAACACGAGTTAATGTATAATGTGGTTGTATGGTCCCTCTCCAAGACAGCAAACATAATCGACACAAGCACAATACACCGAGCCCTAGATCCCGGCTCGTTTCCGATCCTCTGTCGTTAACTAATGGTACTAATTAGCAAATTAGCCTTATTATATCCAGGGCAGAAGCCAATTTTAATTGAAAAGAATTTTCTTTCAAAAAAGAAAAGACAAAAACAGCCATTCCTCCATTAACATGTACTGAGAGAAAGCACAAAAGCCCTATTGTTTATATCGAGCTTGGAGAGGGTGTGTGAAAAGCTGGCAGAGTGTTTGTGTGGTGAGCGTGCATCAGTGTGCATTCGTACATGTGTGAGAGAGAGGTACTGAGAGAGGGAGAGGGAGCGTTAGCAGCAGGTTCTTTTGTTGTGGCCCAACGGCCCGGCGGCCAGCAGATGTCTTCGTGCTCCCGGGCCTGGAGCGTCTCTCCTGTGAGCATCCTCTCCAATTGACTCATTTACCCACAAAGCAGCCTGCTTGTTCCCTTCCCACGTAATGGGCTAATTACTGCTCTAATGATTCCGTATATCCTTTTCTCCACTTTTTTCTTTGTTTTAGGGCGGCTTTTGTACCTTTTTTGTAATGTTAAGAGAGAAAAGTGCTACAATGCAGACACACATTGAACCGAGGAAATAAGTAGACCTACAATGTCATTAAAAAGGTTTATGTCAAATGTAAAAAAGTTATGTAAATTAGCTGACTGATCAATATAAACAGTATTATAATTATTATTATCCAAGTTATTTATTACAAGCCTTAAAACCTAATTGCTTTCTTAATTGCAGTCAAATAATAATAATGTGTATATATCAAGTAAGAAAAAAATGATGCTGCTAAGCAGTGTAATTGTAAAATGGTTATCTGGATTATTTTGTGATAAAAACAAATCACATTTTCAATTCAATTTTAATGCTCATTTGAAAGTTTGGGGAAATATTTGTGTAGCAGTTGTGTTGCAAGAAAGCTAATGCTTGTTGACTGAAAGAGACAACCCTGATAGTCGAGTCAAAGTCAGAGAGTTTGTTGTGTTTTCAAGAGGAACGAGGCATCGCTGGCCAGCTGTTGCTCAATAAGCCGTGGCCCTTGTCCATTAGGCCACAGGAGTTAATAAGACATGAGACAGGCCAGACCCGAGTGAGGAATGAAGGTCATTGAGTCACCAAGCAGACTGCATCTATCCAAGAGGGCCAACATTTCATACAGCCCACAGGTTTCTGAAGCCCGCCTCACAAACGGACACACAAACACACAGCCCACTGGGTTCTTAAACCACACACACACACACATACTTACACTCAAACTGTCATTTACCCTGGCTGACCGCAATGGCTGTAGCTCACGAGGCTGAAATAATTATAAAACCAAAACATTTCCCAAAAACTAACCCTTTTAGACTGAGGACACCCTCTGACTTAACACTCAGCCATTCCACCTGACCTGTTAGCACTTAACAGGTTGACCCCCGACCACAAAGACGGACATTCACAATTTCATGGCTATTTTAACATTAAGTTGTGTTTTTGTTGGTCCACCTCATAGAAAACATACTAATCACCATCACCTCTCTCGCTCACCACCATTCAAATGCCAACCATTACACTGACAGAACTCTGGATCATGGATACCCACATGCAACTTGTATTAAAATAAGCCGATGATTTGCCCTTGCGTAGCACTATGGCTAGCGTAGCATCCTAGTATAGCCAAGTGCCACGCTATACTATCCCTATCCTGCCCTGACTGTATGTGACTGTAATACTGAACTGTGACCAGTCCAATGCTGTAGTCTTGACAATTAAACAGTCGCACCTACAGTAATGTCAATGTGCCTGTAACATGGCATTAGCTATTGCAGGGCTACGCTGGAGCCTATGAAGTAGTACAGTGGCAGACCGAGCAAGTGCCGACCATACTGATGGTACAGTAGCTTCATTAACTGTTGATAGCATTTTCTGGTGGGGCTCCTCAGTGTAATGGGCCAACTATAGATGGGTTTGTTTGTTCTTGAGTGAGGAGGACCATGCAGTTCCTACAGGGACTTAACATTAGTTCCATTGAGTGAGTCGACCATCTGCCCACCATTAACCCCAGAACCCTCCTTCTCTTTACAGGCTGGACAATTTGCTTAATATGGCCTATGGCGTAAAGAGGTAATTAAAAACTTCACCAAATGCCAGATGTCCATGTTGACTCAATGATTTTTCAATATCCTTTTTTCTGTTCCTTTATTTAGTTTGTTTCCTTGTATTTTTGCAGTCACTTTGCGTTTGACAGTTCGTTCAAGGTCAACTGCATTTTGGTTCTTTGAGTTGTTTGTTTTTTTCCTCGTAAGCTTGAGTTGGTTTTAGAACCTACCAACCAGTTAAGGTGTTAAAAAAAAAAAAAAAATGCAGAAAACAATCTTTGTCTTCAGTGGTGATGAATTTGCTTTGTTTTGAGTATGACAAGTGCTGGTGTTGTCTGGATTGTTTTTGGGTTGTTTCTGTGTACTGAATGGATTTTGTACTCCTGATTTCTAGGTGTGTTTTTTCTACTGGATTCAGGTTCTCCTGCCTTGTCACTCCACAGCCATAGCTTGGGAACAGTCTCTCTCTTTAGAAGCAAATTCTGAATTTGTCACTTTGATTTTATAGGCATTTCCTCACTACATAATTAGAACAAAACCTTCGTACATCCACTATCAACTATGTACACAATGCTTTATGCGATAAATTTACATCTGTGTGCTGAAAGCCATGACAAAATGATCTACAGCCTTTATTTCTTGGCAGTACTAGCTGAGATTATGTAGTGTTCATGGGATGAGGCTGGATGAACCTGGATCCCTGCTGGAAACAGGAAATACTGTTTCACTGCAGACAGCTCCAGCTTTGCTCGGCACTGCTCTGCTCGAATTCCTTCCTTTTGCCTCCATGTTTCATTTTGCTTTCACACTTCCATAGGTGTTACATAACCCAGAGCAGCAGCCACTGTGGTGGTGGATGTTTCATGTGCTGACGGTGGCATCTTGCATGTTGCAAGCACAGGGGACACCATCTGCAGTCAGCTTAGTGACACAAACAGAGATGAAGTTTTAGCTTAAGAGAAAGTTCCCTTAGCAAGTTCCCCTAAAAAGCTGCAATGTTTTCAAATGCTGGAATGTAGAATCTAGTGGCAGAATAACGCGCTGATAGTGATCAATTGTGGCATTCACAGGTTTAACACTTAGAGCCTTCCATGATGAATAAGCACTGTGCCCTCACTTTGAGTCTTTACATAATTTTCTAAAGGTGAAAATAGTGTCTGATTCAGCAGTGATAGCATGCATATGCATAGCATGTCATCAAGTTATAAGTGCTTTTCGGTGATCTGAGGTTATTTTTTTAAAAGAAACAGAAGAAAGGTGTTAAGAGCTGGAGATGGTTGGCTTTAAAAAGGACAGAATAGATATCTGGTCAGCTACACTGTTGCTATGCAACCCCTGGTCTCGTCTGTAACATTGGTTAGTGTTTGGTCCCGCTCTGATGGGTACTCGCATGTACATACGTTTACACACATGCACACAGAGACACACATGTACATACAGACACACTCATCTCCACATCCTCACAGTGGCTGTGATAGCTAGCCTCCAAACCATCGCTCTCACAAACCTCCTCACATACTCCAGCTATTGCATACAAACCACTAGTTCTTTTTCAAGCCCAGCAGGAGAGGCCTGAACGCAGCCGTGCATGTCAGACAAGGCCTCGACGTTAAGATTCCACCTGCTTGATGCTGGAGAAAATATTAAATCGCTTCAACAAGACATTGAGGCCATGTAGAGATATGTAAGACAAAGGATCTGGAGCCCATTATAATGCAGTTTGCTGCTGCAGCAACCCTATGGTGATTATAAAAATCTCCTTGTATCTCAATCGTATAGATTTATAATACTATGATCTATGTCATATCATACAGATATATACCAATATAATCTGTTTATTTTATACTACTGCAGCACTTAATAAAAAAACCGTCAAATCAGTGCAGAGAGCCCTTGCCGTCAATTAGCTAACCACCCCAGGCGCTTGTGTTAGCGTCCACGGCAACCACAATGGGCAGAAGCAAACTCTTCATGACCAAAGTCATGCAGGAAGGTCGTAGTGAAAGCCGGCCATATGTAGTCGCTGGAGAGAGAGGGGTGGGGGCCCCGAGCAGCAAGCAGCGCTATCGATCAGTGCCACGAGCTCTGGAATAGAACAGAACAAAACACCCTGCAGACTGCGGGAGGAGTGGGAGGAACACACTTTGTACCTTAATGCCACTGGGCTGTAAAGTGCTTCCATTTTCCATTTAGTTTGCTCCCTCTTCTCTCCCTCCCGCTCCTTAAGAAAGCAGCCTTCTCTGAGACAGCTGCAGCAAAGCGGAAATCTCAATTAAAGCACACCCAATAATGCCTATAGTCGTTTCTTGGAGAGAGGTGGCATAAGAAATGAACCTTTTTATCTCATTTACCTTTTATTTAAAAGTGGGGATATTTTTTTCTCCTTTCCCTTTTCCTTTGAGCGGAAAGGCAATTAAGTTAAGTCAACTGAAGATTCAAATCTCTTGCATCACAAGAAAAAGGAGAAGATTATGAGGCGAATGAGATTTAGCAGGCTGGTGCATGATCTTTGATGGATTTCTAGCAACTGTTTAATTCAACAACTTCCTGCAATTTAGCTCCTAAAGAAGCCACTCAAGGACACAAAGAGAGAACCTTCGTCTGCATCTCCTTCAGCAGAAATACGGCCCAGCACGCAGCACTGTCGTCATTCCTGACAGGAGGCTTTTCAAAATTGAGGAGCTCAGGGAGGATTTAGTAGTAGCTATGCAGACACACAGACAAACTCTTGCATTAAGACACAAACATACATACACATACATACATATACATACAATAAACACCCATACATATGCATCTTTAATCATCTGAAGTGGTGTATTTGGCTTGGAGATGAGTTATTGTTAACAGTAACAGATTTAAGTTTTTACGCTTGTTATTTCATATGACTGTAGACAGTAGCGTATCATGCAGGAACGTCATGGCAAGCTTTCAGATTTGGAAGGAGGGTCGAGTTTAAAAATGTGGCTCTCAAAAAGGAAGATGGAGATTGGAGGTTTTTCACCGGCTTCTGGTCATTTCATGTACAGTAGATGCAGACATTGAGTTTCACTGTATGCCTTAACCTGTTCAATTAAAACTTGCTCTTCTCTCTCTCCCCTTCTTTCTGCCCCCCCTCCACTCTGCCTCTCTTCTCAGGTTCTCCCCCATCACCATTGACAGCATGACCAGCCTGGTTGGCATGAACATCCCCGGGCACACGGGCACTGGTTGGTGCATCTTCGTGTACAACCTGTCCCCAGATTCGGATGAGAGCGTGCTCTGGCAGCTGTTTGGGCCCTTCGGTGCGGTCAACAATGTCAAGGTGATCCGTGACTTCAACACCAACAAGTGCAAAGGCTTCGGCTTCGTCACCATGACGAATTACGACGAGGCGGCCATGGCCATCGCCAGTCTCAATGGCTACAGGTTGGGCGACCGCGTCTTGCAAGTCTCCTTCAAGACTAACAAGACACACAAGTCCTGAACTTTAGCAGGTAGAAGCAGTTGCCCCGCGACTTTGTCTGCCCCAAAATTCCCCCAACCTCCCCCCCCTGACCTCCACCCATCCCTTAGCCCCTTCAGTCACTACCAGTACCACCCTACTACAGCCATCCAACGCAGCAAACTCAAACTCCAACCGGAACACAAAGCAACCGACAAACCATCAAACAAATTGAACTAGAAATGGCTTATATTATAACTTTGGACCTATAAGCCAATGTTGCCTAAGTATTACAAAAATGAAATTATGAAAATGTTCATGAGTTTTTGGAAGCTCCTGTGATAATGCAGGCTTCTCTTTGTTGTATATTCTGTTTGTTGTGGTTGTTAAAATGATTTTTCTCTTCTGTGTAAACAGTAGCAAATCCCTGTATCCCCTTATTTCAGAGAAGAGAATGTCCTTTTTAGATTGAAACCTTTTCTCTGTCTTGATTCAGGATTTGTTTTTCTTTTGTAAATCCGGATCCACTGTCGTTAGTATTATATACCTCCCTGTCGGTGAAAGGGAGGGGGCTCTTTTTTAAATTGGTGAACCATTCATTCATTTTTAGTGTGTATTAAAATATTCCCCTTATCAATTATAGATGGGATTCCACAATCCCAATAACTCTGATGTAGAAAAAAATGAATTTCTAACATTGTTTTTGTTTTGTATCGCAAACAAAACATAATGTCTTTCCTCACAGGGGTTCAGGGAGATGGGGCGAGGGAGGGGATGGGTTAGCTTTCCTGATGACACGTTCAGTAATTTAAGAAAAAAAAATAACACTGTTGCCAAAGAGAAGATCTCTTTGCTTGAAAAAAAAATACGTTTAGAAAAAGATAAAAATAAAGAGAAAGAAGATCTATTTTTATAAATGATAATTAAAATAATAATTATTGAAGAATTTTTACAAGAATCTGGATTTGAAAAAAGAGAAAAATATTTTGACTGGCTAACTAGGGGGGGCCGGGGCGGGAGGGAGGGGCACCACCTTGTCTTGTCGTTCTGCCGTGGTACTTTATAGGATCAAAGGTTGTTTGTTTTTTGGGGAATCCAAGTTGGCAATGATTTTGTAGATGGAAGGTTTTGTGAAAAGGGATGCAAACTGAGGCAGGTGATTTTGGTAATTTTTCACATATGTACTAGTGCGTAATTATTCAACAGCGATACCCAAAAGGGAAGGGAGAGGGGTCTTTCCAAGGCCTAACCGTCCTTATAGTCCAGAGCCCAAAGCAAGAAGACCCTTTGTCCACTTGTTTTCCTTTTTTTGTCATCAGTCAATATGGGATATCAGTAAATAGATATATACACATCTATCCATTTAGAGAGCATACTATACATTATCTATATAATTTTCTTCGCTCTGCGTTTGTGAACTTACATTTGAAAAGAACTTCCTTTTAGCGATCAACAGTAGGTGCTATACTACATTATTCACATATCTTAAATATCCAAGTTTGTTGTTCTATGTGTTGTTTAAAGAAAAAAAATACTTCGATGTTGGCATTGAATTGAGCTGCTGTTCTTCGTTTAATATTTGTTTATTGTTGGCCCAAAATTCTGGTGAGGCTATTTCTTTGCTGAGTAACCAGATAAACGAGTTTGGGTCTTGTAAGAATCACTGAACAAATTTTTATTTTGTATTTTTTTTGTTTGGCTTGCTGACTTTTAGGTTACTTGCTGAGCGTGAAACGTTTGTCAAAACTAAATGATGATTAGCTAGTTCCGTTAGTCTAGATATTTGTTTCCTTAAAAAGGATCTATGACAACTGTGTCTTCATTTGCTGTGTACAAATAGATGATATATATATACATATATAGTCTACATTTGTTTTACAATATCTACTGTACTATATGAGTTGTCACTGTTCTTTTGTTTGAGCTTGTCTTTTTCATATGACAACTTATTATGAAGTGGTGGTTCAGTTACTTAGAAAAACTTGTGAGGAAACTGTTCAATTGTTGTCATGTTGCTTGTGGAGAAAAAAAAAAGATTTGGATTAACTTTCAGTTAGCTACCGCGGCAAAAGAGACCGAACAAAAGCTTAGAATATAACTGTATTTGTTTGTTTACTTCTCTATTTTTTAAACTATTTATTTTTCTATTTATTTGTATTTATTATATATTTATTAATTAATTAATTTATCTGTGTATTTATGTATTTATTTGTTTCATTGTCTGTGTATTTGCGTGATTCTGGTACAGGGAGGGGGCGTTTCTGAGCAAAAGGGAACAAAGCGACTAGTGGAGAGGCTCTTCCAGTAGTCCACTGCACTGAGAGAACTTTTAGTACGTTTGTGCTTTGTACCAATATATCAAAATTACAATATAAAAAAATCTAAAAGTCAAGAAAACTGAAAAAAATGTCTGGAGGGTTGGGGGACGCTCTTCCCTTATTACTAGAAACAGTTACTCGCTATGCATAACCTAGTTAATAGTTAAATTTGCTATTGCTTTTTTCTTGTCTTGTTAAAATGAAATCTTTAGATCTTTTTCAATAAAGTTTAGTCTTAATAGAATGTTATAAACAGTCGTTCTGGTTCAATATAACCTGTGATAAGTTTGTGTAGTTCTAAAAAGCCACTCCGTCCACACCCTCCCTCCACTTACTACCGCTTTGTGATGAAACCTTATGCAAAAATGTGGGTCTGAAAGCATAGTTTTCAGTTTTCAGTGAAACATTTTATATAACATTCAGCTCTTGGAGGCTTGGGCAGATCAATTTTAAAAAGGAGCAAAATGCCCATTGTTGTTTGAGGGTCATTCATTGCACTGGACTAAATCGGTCAAGATCACTTAAGAGTCAAAACTTATTTTTAAAAATATTCATCATGTTTTCAAATGACATACCAACAAATCTTTAAAAATGAGAAATTGTTACCATTGCACACCAACTGTTTTTTACAGCAGTTGTTGCTATACTTAAGAAGTACTCTGGAGGTATGAAAAGGGATTGTACCGATTCTATATTTTATATACTCTAATATGATATATATTATATATTTTGAAAGGTGAAAGGTAAGGGAGTGGTTCCAGAAGTATAAATATATGGAATTGGATTTTTTTTGTTTGTTGTTAAGACTTGAAAACATGAAGGAGGTGTGTGGAGAGCATTATGAACACTCAGACGCATGCTCGCATAAGTACATCCTTCTCTCTCACACCTCAGTCATCTGACAGGCCGGGTCATCTTATATCATCATTATTATCCAGTCATCATCTGCGCCATCCAATCACATAGTTTTCTAACGTCATAACGGCAACAAACCAACCAACCCACCCACCCACCCACCAACCAACCAGACCCCTTCATGCTCCCCGCCGCCGTCGGGAGCTTGAATTATGCAACGACCCCAGTAGAATGTTGTTCTGATGTGTGAACTAATTTCCTACTTTTGAACTCTTTCGATGCGTGCCTGTGTTCCGCCTAGACCCTGTGTGTGTGTGTGTGTGTGTGTGTGTGTGTGTGTGTGTGCGCGCGCGCGCATGTGTGCATGTTTGTATGCATGTTCCTTTATGTAACTGTGCGCGTGTTGTGTGGTTGTCCTCATAAGTTTGTTAGCCTGGAGTACATCCAAATGTGCGTATGTACAGTATATACATATGTTACGTGTTTGTGATTATGTGTGTGTGATTGTGCATTTGAGTTTGTTTAGTGCACATATATACAAGCGTATATGTGTGTCTCCCTGAGTGCGTGTGTGTGAGAGGGATAGCGTGTGTGGTTGTTCAAAATGTGTGTGTGTGTGTATGTGTGTGTGTGTGTGTGTGTGTGTGTGTGTGAAAGTGTGTGCATGTCAGGGTGTTTGAAACATGGGGCTGCGTCACCTCGCTCTATGCCCAACCCCTATGGCTCACACCATCCCCTGTAGCGCCTTATAGTGGCAGCCTGCCAGTAGGAACAACGCAGCCAGTAGTGGAGGAGGGAAGGTGAACAGAGGAACTAGGCTCTTCTTGTCAGTTTTCATTTTCCTCCTGAGACGTGTTTGTTTACTATCTGAAAAATCTATAAACGAAATCTTTAAAGACAAAAAAGACGAAAAAATGTTCACGGGGCCCCATGACCGCGGCTCTCTCTACTCTCTCCTGCTTATGTTATTACTTAACAATTATCAATGATGATTATTATGATTATTATTGCTATTATTCTTAGTATTCTTATTCTTATTATTAATCCAATTACTGCGATGAATGACTTCATGTTATCCTTGCTAGTTTAGGTCATTTCTGAAACTGGAAACAAAATAAAAATCTTGCTGTAAATGTTTGTTTTTTCTTTTTCATAAAACTGTTGTGTTTGAATTATTTGTACTTTTGAATGTTGGGACAATAAAATGAGGTGTTAAGAGCTTGGATGTTTCTTGTCGTGATGGATGAAGCACTCAAATATTGCACACTCTTTACACTGCACACTGTCAGGGACATCTTCCTGATACATTTAAAAATCATCACCTTTTTTTGATTGTTGGTTACATTTAATAAGGCTAATCAATAAGGTATAATGGACAATAAATCTCATTAATGAACTCAATGAAAAATACACCTGATATGTTGCATATTCAGTGTATTCTTGCAGAACTGTACATTGGACATTTGTTGGAAAATTCAGAGCAATTTCAATAATAAATCAATCATTGCAAACATTTTATAGATCCATTTCCCTAAAATATGACTATTTGCTGCTTTTTGCAGTTTTTTTTAATCGCTGAAAATGTTATATTTGAATTTTAAACGAAGCAAGAAATTTGAAGTAGTTCTGGACTCGAAAAATCAATTAATCCAAAAAATGATCATCATCATTAGATCAATAATAGTTGCACTCATAGTTTATTGTTTCTATATCGGTTTCTACATGAGGCAAGATTTGGAATAGTAATGCAACACAATAGAGCAGTAAATCACATATTTAATCAGGGTTCACTTTGACCTTTCAGCTGGTGAGGGACAGTCACGACTATGAGGCAGTAACACTGCAGACATAAAACGCAGTGCTGATCTCAGTCAGCCCTCTAAGGTGCTGCTATAGGACGGCAGAGAGGAATCAGGTGCAGCTACATCAGTGAGATAACACTGCCCCCTGTATCTTCGCCAGAGTATCCAAGACCTTTGTGGCAAAATGCTGCTTCTCGCTGAGTAGGAATATCTATGGTTAATATGTGTTTCATCATCAAACTTCATCAGTCGGCCCAGAAAACCGCTTAAGCAAAGGGACTAAGAGTAAGGCTTTAGACGATAAAGAAATGCCACTTGAAGCAGCTCATCAGTGCTGCAGACCACATCTGTTCATCAATAACCTCGTTCTCAATGTACGCAGTAATGTCCAGTGATGTGAGCCCAGCTTTACACCTTTATAATCAAAATCACACCGGAGAGAATTACAGCACTTGTGGAGGATATTATGGTTGTTCGACTGTGATATGTCCAGCCACTCTTGTCTTTCCTCTCCTGTTGTTAGCAACTTAATGATCCTCCACTCTCATCAAGGCCAAAGTAGATGGGGAGGACATGAGTCAGCGTGTGCTCTCAAGTCTCTTTTGATCTGGCTCCTTGGGGGTTTAAAGGCTTAGCTACCCTAATAAACAACTGCTGACAATTTCAGCTTTAATGTGTTGTTATGAAAGAACTCTTACTCTTACTGTATTGTGGCAGAGACGTGGAAAAAAAACAAGCTGTAGTATGAAGATCACTAAAAATATCTAATGCAAACAAGATGTTTCAAATCCAAAGGAAGTGAAAGTGCTCTCGTTACTGGGAGTTGTTGGGTTTAATATGGCTCACTTCTCACCATATTCTGTCACCAGGTGCAACCATATGATACTGCCTCTCAGTTTCTATATAAACCACTTTTCATCTGCCTGGGTGAGAGCTGATCACACTCGCTCCATGGTGTGAATGTCAGCATCCTGCCGCGCTGTGATGTAGAAGGCAGTTCTGCCAAATGACAAGCATGAGCCTCACAGTCGGAAGCATATTATTTCATAAGGAGCTACTTGTCTTTGACAAATCTTCCGTAGTCAAATTTGTGCAGTGGGGGAGCCGTTGTTGCCCTCTAGCTCTCCTTGGTCCACACTCTGACATTAATGGGGTACCTCTCCTCACCCCTTTGTCCACTTTAGAGATTTCACACTGCCTAATCAAAAGGCTCTCAGCTTCACTGGATGTTATTTATTAACTGAGCTGCAGTCGGATGAGTGTGCAGTCCACTTCATTTTCTGTTTTGGCATTAACGCGCTGATCAGACTGATTGGACTGTCTGTTTGATTATTAAGTTTGTTTTATGTGTTATGTTGCAGTGTATAATGGGAAGCGTTTGTGAGTTAGTCTTTGAAACTAACTTCTGTTGTAATAAAGAGCGTTGTGTTGTAACATCCTCTGATAACCGATGACTGCACTTTAACAGGCATTTTCTAGCAGCAGTTTAGACATCAAGATTACAGAAGCCTTTTTCCACACCTCACACATTCTTGTTAGCTGAAAAACTAAACTCCAAATACACTCATACAACTTCCACACTTTAAGAACAGTTTGTTAGTTTTTTCTTATAGTTTTAGATGAATTAGTTGTAAGATGAACAAAACCTATCCTGTAACAGAAACTGATGTAATATGCAAATGTGACCCGACTGACCTCTGAAATATCATTACTTACTGAATGTTATTGTGTAGTGAACATGGAGAAGATATGCCACCCAGATACTCACGCATCTTGCCTCATTATCAGTTTAGTAAGAAGATGGGTGCCTAAACAACCAAATGTATTAGAAATATGGCATGTGCTGTTTGTTTTCATGATGTTAATGAAGATAGTCTTTTTTTAGGACTGATCCACCTCGTCTATAAAACACTCCAGGAATTCAGTTGTTGAATGATATTGGGTGTAGTTCTCTTTACATCTCATTGCTCTTGCTTCTTCTCTGTTTTATGTTGTTGTGTATCATCTCAAGACAAAAATAATGACTTTCAGAGCTATACATGAAGATGAACCAGTTTTCTTTCACGGCGTTACATTTAAACTGCTGGTTGTCACAGCACTGTTTTTGGTTGTTTGCTGTGACAGAGGAGTTTTGATGAACTGATAATTACAAGCTGATATTTCATGAAGCATTCTCGTTTTTCAGGCTGGATTTGTCTTTATTAAACATTTGTAGCTGCTGTTAAATATAACTCAGTTATCACAGCCTATACTGAAAGCCTTTTCACCTTATCTTTACTTCTCTTCTCCGCTCTCGTTCCTAAAATAACCCATTAACACTTTTGATTGGCACTCTTTAATATTACTGATGAGTTAGGATGGAAGAACATTCAACTAACAAAAAGTTCACCAAAAAAGAGTGACATTTCTCTTATTTAAGAGAGGGTTAACAAAAAACTTGAGTGAAAATGAACGTGAGTCAACTTGCTGCTCTGAACTTAACTCCAATATACAACTCCAGTCTCCCTGGCTGGGATCGTCACATTTTAAATCACAACTCAGGACTTGTACCTCTCAGTTAAACAGGGTGATGGCATTGTCAATGCTGGTACTTCCTTGGAGAAGTGACACTCAAGAGGGCCTAATAAAGCACTGGATCCTGTTCAGAAAGTTCTGTCCCTGAGGGCTCTGCTTGCAATCTGCTCCCCTGTGAAGTCTTTTAATTTCAATGCAACATTTCCGGCACCATGGGATCACACTGTTCTTGCTCAGGGAAAGCATTTTCTTGTACACACAATCTGTCGTCGCGTTGTGACGTGCACTGTTGCATCACGGCAACGCACGACTCGCCAGTGTGATGCTATATTGAGATGCTTAGCCGTGACTGACCAGAATGGGAACCACATGCAGAATTTACTGAAGCAAACTGATATGAGAGAAGAGCTAGGACTCAATGCTTCCAATCAATAAACAGTTTGTGATGGCAAACATCTGAAGAGATATTCACGTGTATTTCTTTCTCAGTGAAGGCTGCTGTAAAAAGCTAAAAGGAGCGACTTGCTTCCGGCCATGCTCACGACTGGCGCAGCGGGGGGGCTTGATACACTTAAAGCCGGGTAAAAGTGTTTGTACAGAGAAAGAACCCATGCTGTGGTCTCTCCTACTGTAAGGCATCATACAAAGCTGAGGAAGATTTATTAAAAAGTGTAAATCCTCTGACTTTAAATCATTCTGCTATTTTGTGATGTGTAAGTACGAGGAGATCTATGACAAGAGGCTTGCAGAAGTGCCCACCCTGACCAAAAGTAAATTCTTAATGCGTGAATAGTCTTAATGTTCGTTGTTAGTTACATTATATAGCTGATTTACTCAGCAGTTCTGGTGTATTTGCACATTTGCCTGAAACTAATGCTATGGTGTATGAACCTTTGTTCTTAATTGGTTCTTACTAATGAGGTAATTAGCGTAACTGTGTTAGCCTTGAACTCTTGCAACATGTATTAACATTTGGAACATTTTTAACTAACTGGAAACTGTTTGTGATTTCATGACACCCGAATTAAAGATAGTGTATCCTTAAGCTCTGTAATACTGTAGCTTAACTGTTGTCCGGGTGCTTTATGAATTAAACTTTATACCCACAGTTGCATTGTTTACAGTGACGTAAAGTAAGGATTAGCAGGTGACAGAGCGCTAAAGATTGCAGCTAAAGGAAGAGCTTTGGCAGCAACCAACCAACAGCTGAATCATTATGACTGAAATATACATTTCCTTAATTATTAAGTTGATAGTAAGCTTAAATACTGAATGCGATCTGCACTGAACTATGTGGTTCTGTGTGGTGATATGTTTGATATCCAGGTGCACACATTAAAGAGAACACTTTCAGCATGTGTACGTAGAATGATTTTATTAGGAAGAGTAAGATAAAACAATGTAAGATGAAACGAGACAAAGACAAAATTATAAGCATTCATTCTAATTTAAAATCTCAAGTTGCAAAATGTATGCACAGTGAAGATTTTAATACTGAACTAAGATTTTAATACCAATCTAACAAACCAGCATTACTTACACTCCTCATTTGTATGCGCAAAACGGCAACGTCAAATTAACTAAGCTGTTTGTACATTATGCAGCAGAGACAAACAGGACAGGACTTCATCCTCTGATGACTGGACCAGCAGATGGTGTGTAAATAATATACGCTCCCTCATGGGAACATCGAAGTCTGTCTCAGTTTGGTTTGATGCACCAACCCTTCTCCCTCACACAAAGTGACCCTTGCAATGTTAAAGAGACTAAACCATAGTGTTCATTTGATCCAAGGACTGAGGTAAAATTGTTTGAATTATAAACAAATGAGATGCATAGACACTGACGACAGTACCATTTACAAAGTAGTAAACATTCACTACATTGTAGACATTTATTCTTTTCCATTGCACAAATACATACAAAAGAAAGACATTCCACATACAGTCTTATTAATCTCGGTTTTGAACGCAGGTAATGCAGGTAGTTTGTCACAAAACCCTGTTTACTTTTTATTTATTTTTCTGCTGTTTTTATTGGTTTATTACGTACGTATTACGTAATAACACCTGGTGGAGAAAATGTCTTTTCACTCTCTCTGTTCCAAAGGAAAGTCAGGGAACATACTCACAGTTGCAGAACAGCACTACTGCTGCCTGGAGCTGGTGGGGATTCAATGTCTTTCTCAAGGGCACTTCATCTGGGTAGATTCTTGTCATCATGAGGGCATTCTCCAGTCACAGTGTGGTTTCCCAATAAAGTAAACTGCCAGGACAGATACTGGAAGTGGCAATGACACACAGCTTTTTCCTGCTCATGTTCTTCCTCTTTTTACCAGTAACTAGACACCACCAGCTCACTGCAGACTGTACCTGCAGTGGATGGGCTCTCAGGTTTATAGTTTGGCAAAAGTTCATGTGGATGTGAAGGCCGCGATGTTGTCGTTCCCAGCATCCTATCTACAGCTTCAGCAATGACAATGACAAGCGGCTTTCACAGCCGAGATGTCTGTGACTGTTGTGGAAAAAATTACAACAGAGTCCAGATCAGTAATGATGATTGCAGCTGCTGGCAGTGTGCAAATACAAAGGTATTGTTTGCGGGGAGTTGTTGATTGTTCTGGCAAATGCAGTGTTGTTTTTCCGTCGTGATGATGGCTGTGATAATGGTGTTGATGGCAGTGGCTGCAAAGATTAGATGATGACACATTGGCCACTTTTCTGAGGCAAGAGGAGCCATATTGTCTTCAGCAGAGATGATGATTGGCAAACAGGCAAAAGATACACTCGATAGCAGGCTTACTGACTATGTTCTTCTGTCTGCTTTACAAAGAGCAAAAGTGTAATGAGAAGGAACAATTGTGTACAATCGATATTGTGATTTATGTGTATTTCCTTGAGAGGTTTGCAGACCATAGTGGCTCAAGGGAACTGCTCCTTAGCCCTTTATGGCTGAAGAGCTCTTCAAGGCCAAAATAAATAAATTACATTATAGTCACTGCTAACTTTTTGGTTGTTTTCACAACCATTTCTGTTCTTTGTCCTTCTACGCCTTCTTGCTTTGTGCTTGAATGAACACAATGCATGACGAACTCTGCATCATTATCCAAGTAATTTACTCAGCAGTCAAGTTTCTTTTGCATATTTACCTGAAATTAGGTGATACTGTAGGACTGTTTTCTTCTCAAATTGTTCTCATTAATCAGTCAATTACTGCAGAGTTCTGTATAACATCTCTGGTTGAGTAATGGTCTAACTCTTTAACAATGGTTCATAAAGACTTTAATGTTGCATTGCTTATCACATTTCAGGTGTCTGAGCTGTTAACAATTCCACAAAAGAGTGATTTCCCTCTAAACTTCTCACATGTTTTGATTTAGATGTAAACTCTTCAAATACGATAATAAACTAAAATAAACTGCAGACCTAAAGAGGTCTAAAATGATCCAGTATTTTACCAAAATATTATAACCTTTGTGTCGCAGAACTTAGTTTTGTCTTCTTTTCTCTTCCGTGAATCATCGTGAAAGCCCTTACACTGTAGTTTGATACTTTTACAATCTTTCTCTGACCTTAACCAAAATGTTGTGTACTACAAGAGTGTAGCACTTCCTAGACTACAAAAAAATGCTCCCACTTAACATCACTGAGTTAGCAATTACATTTCCTTCAAACCATATTTGGCAAAACAACTGAGCAGAATTTAATTTATTTAAGAGGTGTTTTGGCAGGTATAGCATGAACTTTTAAGTCAAGCATGTTTTCCGGGGGTATTAGTCTCTACCATGGCCGTGCCCTGTCTGCCCTGTTAAAAAGTTTTTAATTGAGCCACTGCACCTCAAAATGTCTGTGCATGTCATGGCCCCACATTATATGAACATGTGCATTGCCCCTCACTGATAGACATGCCTGTGGTTGCTCTGGCTGTTTGGCCCATTTCACCAGTTCTGCCTGGATGTTTGGTTTTTGGCATGCGTAACGGTGCACACTTCTATGGCAAGCACAGTGGTGTTATTTATTGCTATGGTGCTGATGGCTGTGATGATGGTGGTGGTGACAGTGAGAGCAGTATTGGCTAGCAGAAGCAGCAGGCACCAGATCCTCTCCTGTTTGTTCAGAGAGACACACAGCAAAGCTTTACTGTGTTTAACCCAAGGCTGCAAACCCCCAGTAAAACCAAAACACTGGCACTGGTTAGAGCACATATTGTTTTCATGCCATTTTCCAAATGCATGCCCGTCTGCCTGAGTGTTTGTCTGTGCATCTGTCTCTTACTGTGTGTCTATTTATTTGCCTGCCTGTTTGAGTGTCATTATTCTGTGCTTATGTATTTGAAGGCTTTTGTTTAATACACAATGTTCTTGATTGGCTTTTCTGTTGTTATATGTTACCAGAAATACGTATATAGATTAAGACCACAGGCTCTCACTTTCACATGCATACATCTATGTCAGTGCATGTCTGGACATTTTTCATGTCTTCCTAAATGTGTGTGTGTGTGTGTGTGTATTTGTGCGTGCAAGCCCACATATGTGTGAGTGGGTGATTTCGGCTCTGCAAGCCCAGCACCCAACCATCTGTCACAAAGGGGCCACCGTGTTCTCAAGCCAATCATCTCCTTCCAACAGCTTCTAGGATCCTCGCTCTGCTTTCCAACAATGGTCCAGCACGCCAAACACACATTCACACACGAAGAATGACAACGTCTGCCACATGCTCCTATCAGCAGGCGCGCACACACACACACACACACACACACACACACACACACACACAAACTTAACAATCACACAGACGCTTGCCTTGAAAACTGCTAAGGCCTTTTCCCTCATTGGAGAAAATCTGGCTTTCATTGCAGTTGCAAGCAGTCGCTGTTTGGTAGTTCAGAGTCACTGTGATAGGTTGCTGCCATCAGTTGAATAGTTTTACAGTAGAACCAACACAGATAATACATATTTCATGTTAAATATTCCATGTAGTAAGTGAGCACTTTCAAGTTCAGGAATAGTTAGATATTTTGGGAAATACACTTACTAACTTTCTTGCTAAGAGTTAGATGAGAAGATTGATACCACTCTCATATCTGTGTGATAAACATGAAGTTACAGCCAACAGCCGGTTAGCTTAGCTTAGCATAAAGACTGGAAACAGGAGGAAACAGCTAGTCTGACTCTGTCCAAAGAAAACAAAATCTGTCTGCCAGCACGTCTCAAAGTCATTATTTAACGCGTTATATGTTGTTTGTTTAAACCATACAAAAAACTAAAAGTGCAAAAACAACTGGTTATCTTTGGACAGAGCCAGACCAACCATGAATTTGTTTCTAGTCTTTAAGTTAGGCTTTAAGTTAACCAGGTGCTAGCTGTAGCTTTATATTTAATGCACAGATATGAGAACTATATTGCCCTGCAAGAAGACAAATAAGTGTATTTCAATTATTTTAAAGGAAAACTACAGTTTCTTACAACTGGGGTTTGATTTTAGCAGGTCCGGTCATTATTTATATTTGTTAACATAACATTGTAGGCAAAGTTTTTGCTGAAGTTTCCACTTTTTTTTGTGTTCTTGTTAAAAATGTTTTGGGGTGGTATTTCTTTGCCTGAATCACATGTCCAAGGATAGACAGCATATGCTGCACAGATTGTAAACCCCTTTGAGACAAATTTGTGATTTTGGGATCTTTGGTATGTAGTAATGCATTGACCATGTGCATTACTAAATGTTAGTAATGCACCCCCTCATACAGTAATTTACACTGTATGTGTATATATATATATATATGTGTGTGTGTGTGTGTGTTTCTTTATTTTACTTGAGAGCTTAACTTCAGTTCCTGTTGAATTTAAACCCATGAGAAAATAAACATTTCTTATGGTTCACTTGACAAGAGCATTCAGAGTGCAGGTGTGAAATGACAGGAACTTCAATATATACAGTATGTCAAAACACAGAGTCACAGAACAGAACAACAGCAGCTTGTGATATGGATAGAGTTGACCAGAAATGGCAGCAGCTGTCAAAAACTGCTGGAGGAAAAGAAGCAAAACCAACTGCAACCTTCAATGAAATAAAATGTTGGCAATGACTCTCGTGTAGACATGCAGAACATGTAGTAAAATAACTCACTCTTCTATTCATTCAAGTGAAATCAAGCCCCTGCAGATCCAACATAGATTTTGTGTTTTCACAACACTTTTTCTCTCCAGCTATTTTGTTTTCCGTGCATGCAATGTTAACAATGCTTACTATTCACTTTAAAAACAGAAATGTGTGGTAGGTGTATCCTTGCTGATATCTCATTGGGGGAAATAATTTGTTGAAAGGTTTCTCAAGTGTTATCACTTGGGAAATGATTGGCACTGTCCTGAAATTAATGTTGTTTCAATGGGGTTATTTGTCTTGGAAAGTAGAAACCATATTATCAGTTTTCAGAAGCGTATGTCTCCATTTTCCATGCCAGTGAATATCTTAACTCAACTCCTAAGCACTTTTGCACAGATGCTCTCAGGACCTGCAACATATTTGTGTTTGAACAGCTGATCAGGAGTATTGGCCTCTCACAAATCTCAATCATTTCAGAATCCAAATCATTAAGTCAGCCCACTTATAAAATATATTATGGTCACTTTGGTTAGCAGCATCAAAAGCCTGTCAGACTATGCTGAGCATCAATGGCCTTCTACAGCCTGTAATTGTCAATCTTTTCATTCCTCTCTTCATATGCTTCATCGTTTCCCCTCATAGTGACCACAGCCTCCTCTTGGATAATGTATCGCTTATTAAACGTGGCCTGACAGAGATATGTGTATCTTACATGCTGTATCTCTAAAGTCTTGAACACTGTAATTTCACTTGTAAAAGAAAGACTGGCCGTGCTGTCAAAACATCCACTTACTGTCTTCATCCAGGTGGTGTAGATACAAAGCTGTTTATGTCCACAGGTGACTTCATGTCAAAATTAAATACATTTTTACAGAGGAAGAAAACCCTCATATCCTCAGACAGTCAAAGTATTTTTAAACTTTCACATAACCAGAAAATTACTCCAAAAGTACTCAGGGCTGACTATTTTCATAGCTTTTCCATACAGTAGCTGTTAACTTATTTACTGATAAAAATCAGAGGTTTCTTAAACCCTTCCCTTCTATACAGCTCAGTAGCCACAATGACACAACATACACACAACAACACATCACACCCAAGGGGGAAAGGACCCACAAAGGAGAAAATTAATAATAGGAAAACATCAAGCTCACCAGAGTGAATTACTTTGTCCCACAGATGAGGGACAAATGTGGGCTAAATATGCAGTATTTTCTGTAAGGAGGAATAAGCAGTCCTCTACTGTGTGCATATTTCTTTTAAAAGGAGAACCGCCTGTCTGCTCTCCACTCCCCTTGGTGTTTTTTTTCCAAGGAGAGCAGGCAGTTCACTCCTGTCACTGTTTCTATTTAAAGGACACCGAGTAGTCCAGGATAAGATACAGAAAAGGGGAGACATGACAGCGCGACCCAGGTAACTCTCACATATGTTAAATTTGATCCCCGCAGTACTGATGTGTCCTTTCATAACGTCCTTAAGCATGGAAGGTAAAACATACCTCTCTACTCATTGGAAATTTTAGGTAAAACGTACTCAGAAGAAAGTGTGTGCCTGCTGGTGTTTCCACAAAGATGATTAAGCAGCTAACGTCAAGCTGGGTGTAATTTACTAAACAACATATGCAGAGAAGCACCAGTGGTTCATTAGTTTGAACATTTGACCAAGGCTCAAAACGTATTCCAAAGTCAACGCCAGCTGCGATAAATGTAAGTGTGCTAATGCTTCATTGATCCATTGTCCTATTGTACTGGCTATGTCCCAGCTTAGAAAAATCATTTTGCCACTCTTCTAGCTATTAATGAGATCGAAGGAAGCTGCCTCACCCACACTTTCTCAATGGCCTGAGAACACGTGTCGCCTGAAGCTCGAGACAATTTGCTACGCTGTACATGTATCTGATAAGACATTTTTGCATACTTCCAGAGCTCTCATGTGGTAGAAGTACGTTCTGTGGTCACTGACCTGTTACACTATTTTCTTCCGCTTTTATTTGTTGTAGTTGCTATATTTACTCTTATATTTGCTGTAACCACCTTTTCATTCATTTTATTTGTTATTGTGCGGTATTTGTTTTGTTTGAGAATAGTTTCTGATTTTTGTCAAAGAACATAATCTGCCATCATGAGACATTTACACTGTACAATGCCACTTGGCCTCTTGGTTGACAATCAATGAAAATATTTTTGAAAAAGAAAAGAAAATTTGACCAGAGGTTCAAATAAGAGGCCACTGTGACTTTGATAGACAGCTGACTCGGTGTAGTTATGGGGACACAAACTGCTGAAGTTGCTTGTCTTTCATGAATAACAGAAGTTAACCTCAAGCTTATGTTCCCTTTCACACATACACACACACACACACTCCTTCTTATAGCTAGGCGTGTCCACTTTCCTATGCACAGAGTGCATTGAAATTTACAAATGGCCATTAATAGCATGTCCTTCATTTTTGGTAGCATCTGCAAATCTTTTGCCCACATTGTTAGGGAGTTAAAGAATGTCCCTCCAGAAGACATTATCGAATACTAAGAGAGGTGACCCTGTTGGATATACAGCAGCATGACCACGACCAGGAGTTCATTAAATCTTTGGCCTGTGTCTTCATTACTCGCCATGCCTCCTTGAGAATGTAGGCATGTGGATGTCACTGAATACAAAAAACACACTGAACGATAGCGTGACCTTTTGCTGGAATATTTGTGTGTAAATAGACAAATACAGCTTCAGATATGTAGCATTTTTGAAATTGTTTGCAGAGGAGTAACTGAATGCAGGTATTCTGTCCATTTACAGGTGTGAAGTGCTTCAAGATGTCTGAAATACCTGCATTTGATCTAAAAACAACAAATAAATAAAAATGAGCAATGAGAAGATCTCAAAAGGAAACTAATGTAGATACTTGGTTGTGTAAGCCATGTGGGTGCATTTGTGTGTGTAAATCTGTAAGAAAGAGAATGAAACACTGTGTTTGAGAGATTGGTAGCTCCTATTGGAAAGCTAATCTTAATAATAGCGTGTGATGCACTGTTACTTTCTAATCTTGCAGCGTGTTTGTGATTTGTGAGCAGATATGAGATATTTTTCCTTGTGTGTGTGATGCCACCTTATTTCATAATCTGTCAAAATGTAATTAGAGCCCAACCTTATCTGCCAGCTTTGAGAACTGCTGTTGATTGTTAAGACTTCTTAACTTGGTAGTTAAAAATTTCAGATCTGAAAAATTATTGAGATTAGAAGTGAAAGGAATGATGACCAAACACGTGGAAGTCACAAACAAGCTGTAAAAAGTAATACACTCCCTTTATAAACTTCAATGATCTTTTGCAAGTGAGTCCAACAACGCAGACTGTGGCCTTCTGCACAATGAGGTCATCCTTCACTGTGTTTTCAACAAGCAGACAATTGGGGTAGGGTGCATTTGCCTCGCATGGTTTAAGCTCACTGCTCTGCTAAAAAAGAATACGTGACTAACAACTGGAGTGGTCACAGTGCCCCAATCTGCAATGGAGAGCGCTCACTGAATAGTTTGATGAGCATCAACATCCCAAGAGGTTTAAAGATCCAGACACTTTTTAATCTGCAGAGACACACTGAAGCTGGTCAGGTGAACTCTGGTGGAAGTTCACGTTACCCAAATAACCAAAAAGGGCCTTGGTGACATCTTGCAAATAGTTTAGATTTCATGTGCTGAAGTGTTGAGATTTCTGCTGCTATTTGTTTGTGGTGCTCAGAACAGTGGAACGGTGAAAAAGTTTACCTTTCAAAGAAGGTGATGTTTGAAATCTTACTTTAAACTTTGTGAAAGTCTAATCCTTACAAGTGCGTGCACGCCATGAGATTGAGTACAAGCGAACAACAGATTCTCAGCTTTTTAACTAAAGGCATTTTTTGTAGCAATAACTAGCTATTAAAAGCCGAAAGCCATTATTTATTGGTGGTGGTTGGATATTTTGGTACATTTTCATATTGCATATATTCCGCATGTGATTATTTTATCTGCTTTTAGTTTCTGTGAGGATATAGTCTTTATAATAATGCATTGCATACATGTTTTACATTTGTTTCTTTCTGTTTAATATATCTTTTGTCTATTGTTTATGCCTCTGTAATTCCAGCAGGCATCTTTTACATCTTATTTTCAAATGAATCTAATGTATTTGTTTATGTAAGATTTGGACATCTGTGAGTAAAGATGATCATATATGTAATATGGTTTCCTCCACTAGCAGGTTTGATGATTAGTGGTTCTAACTTTTCACTGGCAGAGGTCTAGCTTGTCCACTCCTTTTACAGCAGGTCAATTAGAATCCAACCGAGTAGTGCACTTCACTAATGGAGCACACTAAAGTCTTTGGCCCTCCTGATTGCACTGTGTGGCCACTAACAGTATAATGGGCTAAGAGTGCTGAACTACTCATCTACTGTAAGTGTCGGCCATTAAAAGTTAGAGGGACCATATCTAAGTCAATATGATCTATGAGAGACTTAATAGCCATTCAAAATGTTGATTCATTCACAGCACGGCTCTTGGGTAGATGTAGTGGTAATTGATTTTTACAAATTGTAGTGCAGCAAAGAATGTGCAGGTATCATTTTGTTTTGACATTGTAATCTATCAAATTTAAGCTGTTCATCGGTTTTTCATGAAAGCTATACGCATCTTACCAGATCAGCAAAATGTTGCAAACATTACTTTGTGTACTGTAGATGTATAGAAACACAGATAGTATGCAGGTGTCATTTGTTTTATGTAAAAGCCCAGTGGGAAACTTCCAGTTTTTTTAAAGCAGCTCTTCCTCTGTATTCTTAATACACATCTACTCAGCAACAAAGTTCCTCCGCCCTCACAGATTAAACGGACGTGCTGCCATTTTCAGGAGTCAGCTCTTCTGTCCATTCTCAGCATGGTCAAATTCCTTAAACACATCCGCAAAGACCAGGCTTCCTCAGCAATCCGCTTGGATAGCAGACCAGCTCAGCTCCTGCCCTCAGAGTTGTGCTGCTATATTGAACCGGTATCTGATTCACTGACCTTCTCGCTGCCTCATGCCTTGCTAATGTAATCTAGCGTTGCTGCTGCTGCTGGCTCATGTCTCTCTGCCTGCAGCTCTCTCTCATTCTCTCTCTCTTCAAGTACACATTTATTCACTCACTCTCCCTCCCTCCCTCCCTCCCCCCCACACAAATACACACACACATGTACACACACACACGGGAATGTTCAGCTAGTCTCAGATTGTGTACATGAATCTGTCTTTTTGGTTTGTTGCTTTAACCTCTCCCCTACTAGGGACGGGTGTCGTTGGAAATGTTGATACTCGTGCCAATATAATAGTGAGTTTTGGAAAATAATACCCCCAAAAATGCTATTTTCATTACTTTGAGAAATATTAGCATGTTTCTTTATGAAAACCTTAAAAAATTTGTGTATAAGCACACTGACCTGGTCTGCTTTTGTTGTTTTATACCAGCTTAGTTTCTTTTCTTCTCTTTCTCTGTGTTGTTACTGATAAACAAAAGATTTACAGAAAGGTCCTCTGTGTTTGAGAAAATGCTTTATATTTAAGTATAGCTGGTTTGTGGTTGTGATGCTTAATCTCTCACTCCCCTGCACGCTCTCTCTCTCTCATTCCTGATTAATAGTGCTATCCCGGGAATATGTATCACCACTTTACCTCCAGCCATCCAGCAGTCCAATCTTTAAGTCAGGGAAAGGTACAAACTCAGTCCCAAAAAGCAGAGATCCAAACCATAGAGGCCAGAGATAATTTGCTGCTGCCCAGCCACAAAGCACCAAGCCCAGCCACTCAGCAGTTCTGGCTGGTGTCCCTGGAGAGTCATGCTGGATGTTGACAATGTAGGAATGAGGGAAGAGAGTGAGTGGAGTCAAAATAAAAAGGAAAAGCGGATAGAGGGTGAGAGTTTAAGTGTAAAAGCAGGAAGAAAAAGACTACTTGAGGCAAGAAAGGGGCATTTTTGTTTTCTCTCAAACATACTAAAGCATCCATATGGTTGAGAAGGTGCACACACAGACACACATTCATCTGCACTCACAGAGAGCATTGAACAGAAGCCTATAGACATTCCCCTTTTACAGAATATATAAATGCACACACACACACACACACTCACCTAAAAAGGTGGAATTTCTCATGCATGGCTGCGCTTCCTTTAGCTGTGGCCACGGTTGCTAGGCTACGGGTGATTCCAGTCTTTGGAGGGGACCTGACATTAGGGAGAGCAAATTGACCACAGGAGGCTTTAATCTGCCGTGAAACAGCAGCTGGAGACAGACACACACGTGCCAGTAGTACTGTATTTCAATACTGGCTTCTTCCCATGATAAACACAGACACATACATACTATATGACTCTTTAGGCCTATCGCCTCCTTTCTCTCTCTCTCTCTCTCTCTCTCTCACACACACGCGCGGACTCTTAGCTATAGCAACAAGCGTCCTCTTTGGGCCAGCAGCCTGACAGTCATAGGACACACTATTTTGCCAGGCCATAGTTTCCCAGAGTTTACCTCTGTTAGTCTGTGTACGTATTTTGAAGGTAAATATGCATCTGTGATGTGTGTACCTGCCAGTTGGCATATGACCAAGCAATTCAGCAAAACCCTTTAAATACAAAACCTGCATCTTGAACACCTTCTCTAACACACATTTCTATTAGAAAATATGGGCACCGGGTTTGTGACTTGACTTTTCTCTCAAAGGATAAGGCTGGATATTCTTTATATTTCTTATTGATAAAAGTAATTACCTGGCCCAAGCCTGATTTACACAGCTTTTTGAACAAATGCAGTATTTACTCCCGTTTGACTAATGTGACTAAAACTACAGTGCCCAGCTTTCTTAGGAAATTGCCCAATAATATTTTAAAAAGCAAAAGTACAGATTTGTGAACTGCTGTATGACTTCAGTAGGAACAAATGTACGTTAGGATGAGAGCGATAGGGTGAGGAAGCCAGAAAGAGTATTAAGAGTCAGATTATCACATTATTGGTTTTTGGTCTTCAGACGATAAGAAAAATATAAAATAACAGCAGCTTTATCCTTGCACAGCATACAGTACACAGAACACTGAGTTTGACATGTTTTGGTGTTGTGCAAAGCATCTTGGACAGGATCTCCTCACTCATCACAAAGTCAATCTCTATTCCGCTCCTGCCCCAGACACAGACACCACTTCTCTTTCTCTCTAATCTCTTTAACGTATTCTTGCTCAAACTCTTAAATTTGTTTCAATTACCATGTATTTGACCATTTTCTCTATGCCTGCGTTATCTACAAGTCTCTTAAATTAACCTGTAATGCCATCTGATTCAATTGCCAGTGCAGATAATTCTGCTTTATGAGCAATAACCCATTCACCCCAAGGGTATATCAATCCTAATGCATTGATTAAAGTCAGCCTATGACATTATTATGATTAGTCACTTTGTTGTTCCTGAGCTGGAACAGTACAAAATCAGAATATGAATAAAGAAGTATTGACATGATTATCTACTGTCACTGCACATTAATCACTGCTAATCTCCATGACTGTGATATTAAATGTATTCATGTGTCCTTTTTGGACGTTCTCACCTTGTTTTTGAGAAACAGATGGTATCAAGCACGGTTAAATAATTATTCCTGTGAGGATGCCACCTTTTGTTTCTTTGATGCAAAAGCCTAATATACATGAACTGATGTGATTTGGCTTTCATTTCTGGGGAATTGCTGTAACAAAACCGTTCAACAGGGAAAGTTGGCTGTGGCCCACCACTGGAGACTGCACCCAGTGTTGGAGCACAGGGACTCTGTGGTAACATTAAGTCTCACATTTGCACTTTATTTACAGTTTGGCTTATTTAACTACAACCATTTCTTATCCACGCATTACTATGTGGTAGTATACATCCAAAATACCTATGTCACCCTTTCACCTGACGGAGAATAGCTGGACTAACAACCCCACCAAGTGGTCAGGTGTGTCATATCCATATCCAAACATTGGATCATGGCTCATTTACTCTCCAAATGAATCAGCAGCAATTCATATTTATTAGTGAATCATGATCTGGATAAACCTCTGGAAAAATAGAGTGCAGCAGTCCATCCTCATTCGGCAGTCTACAGCAGGCGTTGATGGATAACTAACCAGCAGAAAGTTTTTGTACTGTAGCTGACATTATGTTTTCAGTCATATCTTATCTCAACAATGTATTCTTAATGGTTTATATTGTCACACTAATAATAAAAATGCACTCTGTACATTATGGTGGAGTTACAAGCTATAAAACTTACTTTGCACCTGACAGATCGCTTCTAAAGTTTGTGAACCAGCCTGAAGGTATTACAGCTACAGTATGTATGACAGACACCATACTTCCAGTCCTTAGGGAAAGGAAGAACATTTTCACCAGTATCACATTCCCATTTTAATCTCTCACATCTTCTCCTACAAAGAGTAATAGAGTTTGATGTGTTCTCATGAATTATTCATTCAGATGGTTATTCTGCTCACTTATATTTTGTCATTTACTTTAGATGCTCATCTTACAAGGAAGCTACACTCCCAGCAGACTGAAGCACTACTTTATTCTCTCTGGAAGCATACAGGTGATTTACCATCACAAAACTGAAGGATCTGTCTGAGTATCAAATTAGAATATAGGAATGTGTCCACATGTGGACAAATGTATGTAGAAACAGTGCAAACTAGGGATACAGATCATCACATTATCCAAAGTTTGTATTGCAGAAGTTGCTTTAAATGTGAAAATTAACTGATTAAAACCAGAGGATAATCTCAGATTTTAAAGCAATGCAAACAAAAAATGTAATTCTGTGTCTTGGTCTACAACATAAATTTGCAAAACCTCAAAATTAAAATCAAATGAGCAAATTAAATTTGTGAAATCCTACAGCTGCTGTCTTGTGAATTCAATAAAAGATTTGGCTTTGACATTAACCGTATAACCAGAGGCATCTTCAAGACTCAATCAAGCACCTTAACAGTTTATGAGCTGGCATGAAGGTACTCTTAAAAGTAGAATTGTATTTCCATAAAGTTGGGGCACTCACAAGAGACACATTAAAAACAGAATAGTCTAAATTGATGCTGCAGTTATAATCCCTAGTATCGGTCAAGCTCCAAAAACATTGGATCCTACATTTCTCATAATGCAATCAACTGCATCTTTTTTGTTAGTTCCTCCCTTTTCTGGTATTGGTAACCACATCTTTCAAAATCAACTGAAGAAATGTTATGTTAAAAGGCTGTTTTCTCGAAGCCCCAATCTAGATAATTCTGACATAATCAGGGCAGAAGATCTTGCTCCAGAGCAACAAAAGCCATGATATTCACAGGCTGAATAGTGCTTGCCATTATGGAATAAACAAAATGTATGTTCAAAATAAGTACAAATTCCCTTTAACACATATTGTCATACTTGCATTAATAAAGAAGAAAAATATTTTACTATTAGGCTGATTTTAGAGGACATTCTATGTTTTATTCTTTTATGCCGAGTGTTGTACCTTTACTTTTTATAGTACATACAAAATAAAGGTTTACAACATACAGTTGACTTACTGTGTGTATTAGTAAAGTACAATGGTTTACACACCACAGATTTAAGCCCTTAACTGCCACCGTACTCCCACTGTACACACAGACAGAAGGCACTGTTGGTCAAATGATACAATAGTTCTCCATTGCAAATGTTAGGGCTAATGAGAAATTGCTGCAGAGAAAGCTGTGATGACATATATAAGTTAGGCTATCTGCTGCAGCCCACTTCTGCTTCAGCACCTTGAACAGCGGTACTGCACTCAGCATCTCAGCACACATAACAGGCTGTCAAAGAGCAATCATACCAACCACTGAGTGCCAGAATACAACATGATGATGCAACGGTGTAAACTGCAGTTTGTAAAAACAGTAAGACACGGAGGAGATGAATGCAGAACAGAAACTATGTTCATTATAAGCATCACAAGCTGTGCAAACAGGCCAAACAGAAAACACCACCACTACATGAACAAACGTACAATTCCCACACTGCACAGAGTTTCAGTAATGAAATACAGGTTTTCAAGTGTCTTCATTGACCTTTTGTGTGCAAGCAGATTTATCTAGCCTTTAAATTCTGTCAGCGTCATTAGGTGGGATTCAGTAGCCAGCAGCGACAAAGCAGAGTGTTTCTGGGATATGAGATGTCTTCTGGATGTCGCTACATTATGTTGTGATGACAGCAATATGCGGGCAAAGCTACTGGTGGTGAGTAATACACTATTCTCTTGCTACAATTTTATTGTTAAGTAATGCAACAGATCATTGGTGAGCTTACTAGATTTTGCGTCAGACCTTGGTCTTTCAAATCTGACCCTGACTTTCTTAAATAGTACCCCATGGTTTAATATCTGCAGAAGTGTTATGATCCTGTGTCTGACTGGGTTGAAACTGATCACCCTCCAAACTTTTGTGAACTCACATGCATACATTAGCAGCACACTTAAGTGTTTGTTTTATTATGCTATACTGACTTTATACTTACTTTGGTCAGAGTTAAGGTGTTGTATGGATTTGGGAAACAGCTATAGTCTCTTTGCTGAACAAGTAATATTATGCTAATTTTGTCCCTTACCTTTTACAGCCTATGCTGACACCAGGTGAACACCAGAGCAGGATGCAGATAGAATTGCCTCCAGAGTCAGCTAAACCTTAATTTATAGTGCTAGATTTTTTCTTAGAGCAAATACAGCACGTGACCAGGAACACATCATAACCATCAAGTGATCATGTATAGAATTTCTCAGTAATATAACTCATATGCAGGCTGCTGTGGACAGGAGCTGCTGCAGGTTATTGACCTTCCTCCCTGTGAGTTCAGTCCACGTCCACTGGTGTCTCCATCTGAATGAGATCAGCATCTTCATGACCTTATTACAGGCAGAGAGGAGGAACAGTTTGTGTTTGTTTTGTGACCATATGGCCCCATTAGTAGGGTAACGACCCTACAATCCCTCCAGGATGCACACACACTCATTTCTGAATTCCTGTGTGTGTGTCTGTTTTTGTGTGTGTGTAATGACCTTGGAGACCCTCCAGGACACTTAACACTGCCCCCAGTGGCCACTTACGCAGATGAAGCTTCTCCATGCGCCATTTGGCCTGCGACCACTGCTTGGATTGTTAAGCTCTCACCACACAGAAACACACACACACACACACAGAGAGAATTCTGCACAAAGCCTTATGCTGGTTATTTTGTCCATGCACACATGGATCGTGCACTTGCAAAAGACACACACAAACAGTTGTAGTGTCTAACAAAAGGGCAAACAGGCAGGGGTCAAGGTAAAATAGATCTTTCCAGCATGCTAAAACACCTGTGGGGCTAGGTCAGCAGATAACTGTCCACTGTGGAGATGTTAGTGCTTGCCAGATGAGTCATTCTGAGCTGTAAACACAGAAGCAGAGGTCAACCTGCTGCTAACACCTCATACTGTTGTTACTTATGAGTCAAGCACATGCTTTATTTGCCCTTTTCAGATCAGCTTAATTGAAAGTAGTCCAACATTCTCAATTTTCTCTGGTGCTGTCTGTGCTTTTGTTACATCTGGATATTTTTACTTAGTTTTTTCTTTCTCTCTGCTGTACCCAAGTCTCTCTTGCAAAAGACATCTCCATCCCAACGAGACTACCTGATTACATAAAGGTTATACGTAACATTTGTTCCACATGAATGCATATGTAGTGTATACACTCCAGGCTCTAACTGTACAACCTACAATACTATACTAAAAAAATAAATACTAAAAAAAATACTAAAAAAACTCAAAAGTAAATTCAGAATGTAGATTATCCCACTGTGTCCTATCATCTGTCCCACTACAGGAGCATCTGCTTCAGTTGGGATTGTGATGAGCACGAAAGTTAATTCTTGACCTTGGACAGAAAAGAAAAACAATCTTAACCCAAGGTCCATCCAATGTCTTTTCCGGCCCTGGAAAAGGCTAGTAAGTGGACCTTTAAGAGTTGAGATTATTTTTGTCAACTCTAAGATGAATTGATATCCTTAAGCTATTACTGCATCACTTTCATGAAAAAAGTTATTTTTTTAAGCAGGCAACAACAACATATCACATAAATCTCAGCCATTGTTGTGCTGTGGACAACAGTGTAGACACCTACAACAGTCTATGCTCATAGATCTTTTATCTGTATTGTTGCAAGATGGCTTCCGGCACCATTGAGAGTGAGCACTGAGCAGTCAGCTGTCCAGTTGCTGAGCAAGAACCCCATCACAGCCTGTATTTGCAATTAGGTTATGGTTAAGGTCTGTGATAACTGCCATACACAATTCCTCACACAGAGTGGTGTGTTTCTAGCAGCAGCCAGGGTGACCACCATAAAGATGTTCAGAAAACAGCAACCCCTACTGAAACATAAGGGAAAAAAGATGCCGTACTACTGTCCTTACTGTTTGACTGACAAGTGCTTTCACAGTAACACATTGCTGGAACACCACAATATCCAATTATCACCAACGGTGTCTCAAAATTAAATTAACAATGAATTTGTAAGTTATCACTTTGAAGAAGAGACATTTACAAAGGAAAATTTCAACAGACCAACATACAGATATCCTGTGATTCCATGGCAGCTATCTTCAACAAAAAAGCTTCTGTTGTTGGTGTTTTCTTAATATCTCAGGGGCACAAACTATTACTTCAGAGAGCAATTGACATGGTTGCCTTCTTCAGTAATTTCATTTTATCCATTTCTTCATTCAAAAAAAATTGCAACATTAAATGCGAATTCTTTCCTTTGGTGCTTTGGAGGTAAATAGTTGACCAGCTGCTCTGAGTTTTTGATGTTCATTTCCACTTTCATACCAGTCTCTCTTTCCCACTCTATCTCGCGCTCTCTCTCCATCAAACCCTTCTGGGTACCAATTAGGACTCAAAGCTGCTGCAGTGTGTGTGTATAGGTGTGTGTTTCTGCGTGTGCCTCGCTGTGTGTGTGATAACGCTAGCTCAGACAACAAGCTATAGGCTACCTGTCAACAGGCACTTCAATGCTCACCATCTGCTCGCACTGCAAAATGGTCTTCATTTACCCACCACTCACAAACCAACACTACCATCTACGAGAAACAGAAATGGGGGTTGCATGATGCTGATTAAAAAAAACATTCATAATTTCCTGGTGATGTTCAGTGCAGTTAAGAATCTTTTGGAAGACCATGATCGTCACACTCACACACACTGTGTGAATGAAGGAGGCAGTGTGTGTTTGAATGTTACATGATTGTTTCTTTCATATTGTATGAGTGGATGCTGCAGCTGTGTGCAACTGTACTGCTAAACTGATGGGATTTTTTTTGTATACAGGCCTCCCATACCTTCTGATATTCCTGTGCTAATCAATAATCTATTCATTGGCGACAGCAGACATTAATCAACACTGACATTTTGAGAACATCTTTGTAAATGTGCCAAGGTTAGCTCAACAGCTAATTTGCACCTGTAGTTTCAGATAGCCCTGTTGTACTCAATAATCAATAGTCCTTTAATGCAAATTTTAAATTTATGTCAATGTGAGGTTTTTAATTAGAAAATGATCAAGGTAACAAGAACCTGTGAGACAGTCAAAGTCATTCTGCCTGGAGTATTATTGTAGGAAGGCCACAAATGCGTACATACTGCCTTTTTGTGTATCAGCTCAATTTAGAATACTTTAGAAAGGAAAAGTAAAGTACAAAGCAAAATGTAACAAAATGTACACCACACAGCCCGAACTATAATTTGCACTTGAGCTAAAATGTGAAAACACTGAAAATGTTTTCCCTCACTCCCCTCATTGTGCCTTTGTCCCTCTCACACACACTTTCCACCTCCCCTTGCTCTCTTTATGTATAATGTCATTCAGACATACATTGCCGCAAGCCTTCAGGCCATGGGGATTGAATACAGCCTATATTTATAGAGGGGGCGATCTGTTCAAACATATGTTCCCCTTAACAAAGTCATCAATGTCAAACCTTGCTCTCTAGGGCTCCACTAATGCTACATTTAGCTTTGCATGCATAACATTAAAGGCAGCTGAACAGAAAGTCTTAGAGTTGGAGTGAAAGCTAATAAGCTATGCTGTTAACCTTCCTGGGTCCCAATTATTACTTCAATTATAGGTGAAGTAGACGTTGGAGAATGTGTGTTTGTGTTGATTTGGTGAACTGGGACAGGACGCAGCCCAAAGACTGAAACAACTATTTGCTTGGACAAAATATTATTACCCAAGTGAGCACTAGATGATTTCATTTTAATGTTGATATGATGAGAGTATACATATGCATAAAAAAGTGTGTGTTCTTTTGAAGAGTTTGTGTTTAATCTTTAGTACATCAGTTCGGTACGATATGTTGGCTAATAAACCGTGTAATCCATTTGTAATCCATCAACCAACATTGGGTGCAAGCCAGAACTTTGCCTGATGCTGTGTTTAAGGGTGCTCCAACATATAATTTTCAAATGAAGTAAAACACATACGATTTAAAGTATATAGATTATACAGAGCCCAGGAGTGACATAGAAAAACATTTACTGCTTTGAGAGAAGAAGAGCCTTGAGAGGAATATTCTGCTCAAGGCAGAGCAATTGGAAAAACTCTTAATCCTCTTGGAAAAACTCTTAAGTCTGAAAAGGTGCCGTGGAAATGTCCCAGGTGTCTCAGCAGAAGGGTAGATTGCTGAGAAGAGCAGGATCAAGGCTGCCCTGAGTCACACCGAAAAGTAAATTAGCAGAAAAACCTTCAACAGTACCACGAGAAGAAGCCTTCTCTCCTTAGAGCCATAACTGACACATAGGGGTCCTGTTTCTGTACCGCCAACATGTCTAGCAGGTCAAACTCTGCAACAGAGAGGAAAGAGAGAGGTGTGAGACTCTGCTGAGCCGGTGGACAGAGGGGGCATTGGATAACCTATACAACCAGATAAACTGTTACCATGCAAGAGCGAATTCTGAGGTGAAGGACAAAGAGAAAGACAGCAACAAAAAGGAAAATAGTTCGAGATTTACTGACATAGAAATGGAAATAAGACATATTTCAGAGGTGCAGACAAAACAGAGGCAGACTTGGACAGATAAACAAGTGGAGACAGACATGCTGACTAATTAAACGCTAGACTGACAGTTTTACTTGTGTGTGTAGATGCAGTAATGAAACACCTGAAAGTGTCTTTTTTCCGATGTCTTTATTGGACAACACCGGGAAGCCACACATGCTGAGCAGAATCATCAGAGCCCTGTCACAGCCCTGACAAGGGGGGAGGATGAGAAAAAACAAGGTAAGAATAATGTGGAGAGGACGCAAAAGAAAGTATCCAAGTCCAACTGTGTCCTCTAGCAAAGAACAGGAGCGTGTTAACACCTGCCCCACCTTTAATCCACCAGCCAAATTAATAGAAATCTGTCAACCACACAGTTTTTGAGTATATTTTTAAATGGCACTACAGGACTCACAGGATCCTAGTTATTTACTTTCTAAAGGGCTAGATTTTGAATAGTCAACTCCATTTTATGAAGTCATGTTTGTTCTGTCCATTTTTGATAACAGATGGCTTTTACAAATCATTAAATGACAGGGAAGGTGGAGGAAATCTTTGCTTAGGTGCACAGTTTTTACCAGGATGCATCTTTTCCCTGCTAATATCACTCTCACTCTCGTCTCTTTTAGTTCAAGCACTTAAGCGAAACTATTTGCATATTCCCACAGGAGAGAGCTCCTCTGTTAAAGAGCTGATGCTTTCATTCTGTCTCTCCATCAGTCTCTCTTTCCATTCCTCTATTTCCCCCCCATTTATACGGCAACCCTCGATGTTGTATGAAAGAAAGTACGAAGTAAATTTCTCCCACATACTTTGCGGTGATCAACACAGGCAGCGGTTGACTCTTTCTGGGCAACTAGCTTTTTAAAAAACAGAGATTTAAAGAAGGATTTTATTCAGTGGAGTTTCCTTTACATCTCTATCTTTCTCTGGGGCCACACAGAGCAATAATATAAAAACCACACAACTCTGAAAGGTCTGTGTGTCAAAATAACATCTGCAGCCCTTTCTCAAATTTATGGATCACCATGCCAACACTTGATGACCGGATTCTCTCCAAGGACTCTTGCTCAATCTCTCGCTTCAGTTCAGCTACCCAGGCAAGATCACGCTGAGCAGGGGCCACTCTCTGCATTGTGCGCCCCACGGCAGCACCATGCATTATGTACGCATCTTTCTGTGGATAATGTGCTCAAAAATGCCCCCTGCCTGCCCTTGTTATTGGAAACCCTCTCACAATGAATAATGACAGACATCAGGGTGCCAAATGTCCCGTGCAGGACACCGTAGGCATTTCTCTGCTAACAGGAGGGGAACAACATCTGTTTGGCTGCTGAATGCAACGCTGATTCATCAGTCTCACAAACACACCTCGTCTTAAAGTCACAGTCAGCTGTTTCAGAAATGCACTGAGGGGTGAGTTTAACACAATGTCAATCAAACAACATAAACGCTGGCACTAATGGCTAATCCAATCTTAAATAATCATAAATAACAGCAAAGGTATGATGGTAAATGACAGGAGAAAGAAGATCTTGTTGCGCTCATGCTGCTCGATTGATGACTGTACCTTTAATCATGACTTGGCTCTGAAGCAGAGCGCTGGTCTATGACTACTCTGAAGGACACTCAGCCTGATGCAAATTGCCACATGAGGAGAGAAAATTGCAGACATTTCATTTTAATGCCTCAACACTCATCAAACTTAGAACTTGCACAAAGTTTGCAGTGACGCTGAGAGTAGAGGTAGAGAGGGTTCATGTGACCCATAATAGAGGAACGAGGAGCTGGTGCTGTTTTAATGGCTTCACTACCAGCCTTTTTTTGTCATCTTGAAGAGGCCTTGAGGATTAATATCGGCCTCTTTAATCTGTAACCTCCTTTATCCTCATGATTTTGTTTACCCCGCCGCCTGACAGGTCCGGTCATATCACATGTGTGAGGGAGAGAGAATAAGTCAAGGGTACAGTCTGCATGTTAACAGACTCCGTGCCCTGACACTTCCTCAGTGGAAGTCATTTTCACAAGCCTCATTTTGAATGAAGGCGTTTAATACAAGTCAAAAGTGAGAGAGGATTTAATTTCGTATTCTAGAATAAATCTGCAGGGGAAGGATTGTGGGGAGGGAGGAACTGACATATAGGAGAAAATGTATGCCTCGAGGAGGGGGAGAGAGAGAGAGAGAGAGAGAGAGAGAGAGAGAGAGAGAGAGAGAGAGAGAGAGCATGGAGAAAGAAACAGAGGAGTGGAGGGATGTGGGGGTGCAAATAAGCACAAGTCATTTGGAGTAGACTACCCTGTTTCAAAGGAACAAGCTCTTCCATCTGACAGATAATGATAGTTCCCTCTCACCAGAACACCTTACTTTCCACTTTTGTGTCTAACGAGGGTTTGCTACAATGGAAACCTGTAAAGCTTTTTTGTGATGTCAAACAACAAACAGCTACTAAATAAGGGAGAGAAAGGGAACTTTTAAAAGTCAGCAGGCAGAGAACTAACTGTTCTTAAAGTATAAATGAGAAACGGACCCACAATCAACTTTACCAACCCTGTCTCTAAGAAACTATGTTCACATACTACTAATTTGCAACAGAAAAAAAATTAGGAAGGGAAAGTAATGCCACCTAGATTACTTTTTTTTAAATCAACAAGATGAGGAAACATTGATAACAAACATTTTTTACAGGTCACAAAATGTTGATACTAAACCAGTCAGTAAACTGTTCAGTGTACTCATAGCAACTAAAGCATTATTAAACTGTTTCATGGTTATGTTTAGGCACTCAGATCATGTGGTTAAAGTTAGCAAAAGATTGTGGTTTTGGTTTAATACAGTCAAAAGAAGAAGTCAAAGTCAAAAGTGAATTTAAACGCAGGATGGTCTCAGCCAACATGTTAACAGTGTTGGCTGAAGTTGGATAAAGTCTTAGGCAATTATGCAACAATGCCTAGTAGCTCAGCCTAAAACAAAACTGTAGTTCTTTAGCTTCAAAGATGAAGGCCTCCACCAAGGAGTTTATCTCAGCCTCACGAGGCAGCTCTACTTCTGAGAAATGTTTCTATTAAAGGCTACTGCTGCCTCTCTTGCTCATTTAATCCCAGCAAACACTTTCACGATGGATAGATGTGGAGAAGATGGTCGGCACTAAATTGGAAATCTTGTATAACCACATTGTCTTCTCCCCCACTCTCACCCTGTTTATTTCTCTCTCTTTCAATCAGACAGTCATGATGCTGTATATCTCTTCTCTCCGTCTCCCTCCATCTCTGTTTCCGTCTGTCTCCCCCCTTCAGGCCAAGATGCCTCTGTCCAGGGAACAGGCTGTTTATGAGCATCCCCACTGGAAACCCACTGATAAATGTCACTGTCTGCAGCGAAATTAAACATTTAGTGAGAGTCCTTGGAAAGGGCTCAGGGAGAACAGTAAACTAGCATGTCCTCGGGTTCTCTTTTTTTTTTTTTTGTCTTTTCATGTTTCTTAATTAAGACAGGGTTTTAAAGAACATCAGCGTCCACCGGTGCTGGCGTGCATTTCCTCGTCCTCCTCCTGAGTTTTGCCATGTTCAAGGAGAGAGCAAGGAGGAGACCGGCTGGAGAGGGACTGCGAGCCAACTGCTTCCTACTTTTGAACAAAACTCATTAATGATGCTGTGTTAGTTAATTTCAGTTTCCTCCTTTTTCCGTTCATCCCCGGAAATGGCTTTTGTCGAGTATCTCTCACCCACGCCCTTTCATTTTCCACATTTGCATCACAAAGGATAAAACACATTTTCATAGGCGGCTCTTTTCCTGTTGTCTACAGATCTGAGTGTTAGACTAATGGTCTAGGAATGATTCCTTGCTCTGAGCTGCAGATGCATCCCAGCACCCACAGCAGCCATTTAATGGCTCAGTCTGCGGCTGGCTTTTATGGCCACGAGTCTTAAAGAGGCCCTTTTCCAGAATTACTGCACATTGAGGTGTGGCAGAGGCAGGATGAGAGCTCTCGGGCGTTTTAGGGGACAGGTGTTTTATGCTCTGTGTGTGCGTGTGCACGCGCTTAACTATATCAAGTATTGTGTACGCGTGTTTGCGTGCGTCTTGCGTGGTCTGTTGAAGGCCTGACAGAGGTAATCACTCAGTGAGATGGAGGGACGAAGCAGCTTTAAACGCCGACTCCGTTTTAGGCTTCACTGCATAACCAAATAACGCTCTGTGTGTCGCAGAGGCTAATAAGGCGTATTCCTTTTCCGAGCAGCTCAAGAGGAAAATAGCCTTCCTACTTTGGAAAAAAAAACGACTTTTACGAGATACAGACTTCTTTCTCTTTTTTTCTTCTAAGCTGACAAATAAATTGCATGCAATTTTAATGGTTTTTCTTCCTTTCCGTGCTGTCGGGAGTGGAAATGACACATTTCACTGCCCCTGCAATGTCTTCATATGGGTATTTATCAGCCCCAGTGACTCCTGGCTGTGTTAATAATCCCACAGCACTGGTGTAATGGATTCAGCCAAATCCCAGGTATCCTCCCTTTCTCCCACTAAATCCACAGATTATTACAGAAAATACTTTTTCTCTCTTATACTTGTTCTGTCAAATTAGCTCTTTTAGCATCCCGGCCCTTTGGAGGAATTACAGGACTTATTTGGTTTTTGCTGAATGCAGGATAATCACCGGTTCACTGTGGGGTTTCAGGCTTGGGGTTTTAGAAACAAAGCTCAATCTATTTCCCTTCTTTTCTTTCTCCATCTATCTCACTGGGCTAAAGTCTTCCAGTTTTACAGATGGATCCTAAGACTATAGGCTATAAGAGATACAGTTATGGCTAAAAAGGGTGTCTTTGCTGATTTTATCCATTTTAATTTGGCATATTTCTGTAAATCATTTTGTGAGGAACCTCACTGTTTTATATATAACATGGTATATTGTACAGTGTACTGCATGTGCTGGACAGCAATATGTAATGTCAACACAGAGAGATGGAAATTATTTTAAAGACTCGACACTGCTCTTAATTCATGTTTGTGTATGAAATTAAAATTGGACTTCAGTAGATCGTTTCATGTTTATATTATTTTATTTATTGTATTATTTTATAGGTTATTTCTGTTGTGTCCTTTACCAACCAAACTTTTGTTTACATTCTAACTTATTTTTATTTCAGTTTTATTAGATCCTTGTGGCTCTCTAGATACTGTAAAGGGCAATCTGTCTGTCTGTCTGCCATTTCTGTCCATATATCTTTCCACTCACTTTCACATAAACTTGCTCGTTCTTTTTCAGTCCCTTTCTATCGTTTCCTCGCTTATCTATCCATCAATGCATTCATTTATCTCTGTATAGCTGTTTCTGATGACTAGCATCCAGCACAATGGCTTGCTCAGGCAGGCAAGGTCTATGGATGCGTGATGGAGTGCTCCGCTCAGCAACCTGGCAGCGACGTGAACAAATTGATTTTCTGACAGATTAAAAAAGATTAAACCAGCCATAAAAACAAGCAGGAAAGTGCTTAATGGACCATATGTGCACAATAAGCTTTCATATGTATTCTTTCCCAGTTTCTCCTCAGGCCATCCATCTTATTTACACTGACAGGTCACAGGCCACGCTAACGTGAATGTCATGACGACTGGACTGTGTCCTTCATGTTATTTGGGTAAGTTGGGCATATCATCTTATACAAATGGTGCACAAAGTTCCAGGTAATGTGCATTCTGTGATTTTAGTTGTATTTATACACCAGTTTTAAATGAAACAACCTGACTGGTCCAACCAAGTTGCTATGCCAGTTCAGAATACACATAAACAAAGTTCTCTTGTCATTTACAGTATTAAGGCTAGAGGTGTTAAATACAGGAATTAAACATCTTTAACATATCATCCTCAAACTGAACCAACTATACTGAATCACCATCGTCATTAATCACTGACCGGTCCAGTAGCTTTTAGCAGTGGAGCTCCCCTCACTGGTGACTGAGAGCACCGTTGTCAGCTCAGTGTGATGCACAGTATGCTACTTTGTTAAAACCCTACAAAAAAACCCACAGAAACATTCATAATGTAATTACTGTCACAAATAAGTGACGTCTGAGCAATCAACCTTGTAGCCAGTGTCTGTATAGGACTATTTTTGTACTGAACTGAAAGTAACAGCTTGAACAAGCAACAGACTGAACATACTGCTGAACGTCACAACCGTATGAATGGTGATGCATTCACTTACTGTTGTACGTTGTAAGTGCATTTGAATGAAATGACTAATAATTCTAATTCAGGCCTTCTTTAATATTTTAAGACACCCCGTTGAGTCCGCATTAGGGTTAGACCTTTTTTGTTTACCAACAATTATTCATCAACATTAATATTTCACAAATGGATCATGTCAGAAAAATCCTAAAAGATAAGCCACCAATACGTTTTCTAGATTCGACAGTCGGTCCTCTCATAGTTTGACGTCACACAAAGTTCAAAACAAAGTGTTAACAGGCAGAAATGTTGAAGACCACCAGCCTCCATGCAAATAAATATAAACAGTGAGAATTGCTGTCTGCAAATTCTTACTATAGGTTTGCTTGAAGCAAAACTGTGAAAATATTTGACCTTTTCTTCAGTACAAAAACAACAACTGATGCTGTCCTTTAGGGATTAAAAATTAACTAATTCCATTAACGGTCTCTTTAAAGCTCTCTTTCATGCAAATCATACTCTCACTACCAGACTTAATCTACAACTCAGAAACAAGTCAGAGCTAAAGATATGTAGTTTTACATTCCCTTTCAGACAAAGCAATGTCAAGCAACAGTACGCACTCCCATCAATACACCGGAATGTACCAATTAAAAAATATCTTAATGTCTCATATGGGTCTAGAAGTCTCTTCAGGCTGAATAGAGAAGATATATATATATATATAGACATTGAAAGAAGGGATCATTTGAGGATATGTAAGATGTGAAAAGCACCATCTCAGACACAAAAGCATCTCCACCACCACATAGCACCAACTCCAACACAGCTTAACTCAATCTCTTTAGATGAAGTTCAGCAAAGTAGCCAAAGTCTGGGTTGGGTTCAGTTTCAGTCAGCCAAGACGAACTAATGTTAATATTTGGCTCAGGCTCTGACTATGACCTGTGTCTGAGGATGCAATTAACCAGCAATTAGCCGGGCCCAAAGTCAGAATCCCTCATGATTGAGTTTACATGATTCAGGGGGATTGTGGAGTTCAGCCTGGCTACGTTTACTTTCGGGGTTAGAAGATAAATGAAAATATGCCATATCCTTTTCTAACAAATGTCTTTAAATTCCCCAGTTTCCTTGACGCCACTGGTCAAGTGCATTGGACTCGAAGACAGCACATGGATTATACCAAAGCTTTCCTCTTGAATGGAAATGTAGGCTTCGTATTTTGTGATCTTCTCAACCTCTGAGCTGATTTAGACTCACTGCAGAATGGACACAGATATCAGCAAGAACTAAAAAGTGTTAAACCTCAAGATTTATGCACTATTATCTGCAGCTGTTTAATCACTCACTTTGCTCTGAAAACACACTGGATAAACGTCTCTCTTGGACATTTTCCGTAATTGGACCATCAAACATCAGTGCTGCAACAACGGAGCAGAAACATGAAGCACGGTTTCTTTGTCAAAGCATGCTGAGCAGCACAATGTGAGACTGTTTGCTTTGAAGCTGAGGCTTATGAGTGCTTTGGGAGAACATTTCTCTACCCATGTTGTGTATTAAGTGTGTTGCCAGTGTGTGCATGAGGATAAACAAGATGAGGAAGACAAGTACGGGGGAAATGGCCTTTTTGTCAAATAACTGCATGTTTCAAGCAAAACCCATGACCTCAAATTAAACATCTTTACCCAACTGACAAACACTCAGCTGCTCCATGCCAACACTGTAGCATACAGCATGTTATGTGAAAATCAACTAGCAAATCAGAAGTGTAAAGACCAAACATGTATAGCTCTGCAGTTAATATGCAAACTCATTTTCAAGTTATCTGACAGTGATACTCTCCCACTGTCAACTTAAAGTGTGGCCTTAGATTGAATCATCACACGCACCACGGAGATGGACTGAAATAAAAGTTTCACAGTTTTACTGCACCATTTAAAAATGTTTACTGCATATTTTAATTTGTCCACATACTAACAGCTATATGCACCATAAGGAGAAACCACTGCTTGAAATGTTTAGTTAAGACTTGAGACAACCTTGACTTAGTAACAATGTAACGATGAGCACACGTAATCCAAAACTACTTTGGCTATACATTTAGGTTTTACCAGACTAGATATGAATTTCCTAGCACTAGAAAACAACAGCATTTTTGAAAAATTCCAATCTGGTTTTAAAAAATCACAGTACTGAGACTGCTCTGCTCAAAGTCACAAATGACCTTCTAATGGCTGATGATGATGGCATGTGCTCAGTACTCGTACTATTGGATCTTAGTGCTGCCTTTGACACAACTGATCACAGCATCTTGTTAGACAGACTGAAGCACTGGGTGGGAATATCAGGAACAGCCTTGGATTGGTTTTCTTCTTATTTGTCCAATAGGAAGTTCTGTGTCTCTGCAAATAACTACATGTCGTCATTCTCTGATGTTAAGTATGGCGTGCCCCAGGGCTCGGTCTTAGGACCCATTTTATTCTCCTTATATATGCTTCCTCTTGGGCACATTATTTGTAAACATGGAATCTCTTTCCATTGCTATGCTGACGATACTCAGTTAAACCTGCCGGTTTGACCCACAGACCAGGGAACACTGAGTTCACTCAACCTGCCTCTCTGATATAAAAACCTGCATGTCAAACAACTTCCTGCAGCTCAATGCTAACAAAATTGAGATCATTATCATTGGGCCACAGCACATGGCAAAACTTATTCTGTCATCTGCTGGTTCACTGGCGAAAAATATCAAGCCTGTTGCTAGGAATCTTGGCGTCTGGTTCGACAATAATTTAAGCTTCGAACAGCACATTACAAAGCTCGTGCAATCCTGTTTTTATCACCTTAGAAACATATCCAAAATACGACCAATTTTCACTACTGCAGACACAGAAACGATTTTACACTCTTTCATCTCATCTCAACTGGACTATTGTAACAGCCTTTTTACTTGTCTGAGCCCAAAATCTATTGCTCGACTTCAAACTGTACAGAACTCAGCTGCCAGGCTGCTGACCAGAACCAGGAAACATGACCACATCACTCCTGTCTTAGCCTCTTTACACTGGCTCTCAGTGTGTTTTAGATTTTACTGATTACTTTTAAAGCCCTTCATGGTCTCTCACCCAGCTATATCTCAGAACTCTTAGTTCCATATGTGCTCTATTTCTGTGAACTCTGCAGCTCAGTGTAGATCACTGCCCAGTGTGTTGTGGGTAAAATGCAGTTTTGGTAATTTTGTGGCCAGGCTCACCTCGGGTGGGATCAGAAAGAATACCTCATATGTTTTATGTGGTCGTGTTAAGAAGATGTGAGAATCATGGCCAATCACATTCATAATAAATACTTTCATTCTCTTTAAACACAGGACTCTCCCTGTCATGATGCACTGGCAGCTTGGAAACCCTGTGCAGTTTTTCCTCAGAGGAAATGCATTGTTGTCTGGTATCTGCAGAAAATGTGCAAATATAAAAATAAATGAATATAGAGCTGCTCTCATAGTGTATATATAAAATGAAAGTAGAATGTTTATGTTTTTCTAAACTATTGTAGTTTAAGACTTCTGGAAAATGGTGGATGAGGAGATGATGTGTTTACCTCCCGTCCCGTTCTGATCTGGTGCAAGCCAGTGCGTCCACCCACAAACTTCTTTGGAGTTTAACACAGACTGTCAATAAAAGTCTCTTGAATTTCGACAGCTAGCAGCTAGCAACGTAGAGCTAAAGAAGTAGGATTCCCAGAGTCGATTGAAGGCCTGCGGCCAACCACCTTCTCTGACCTACTGCCACAGCATTTGGGCAACAAACCCTGCCTACCCCGCTGAACAGGCCTGAGCTTAGGTTGCTGACTGCTAAACTGAAGCAGGGTGAGAAACCAAGGCCTGTTATCATCCAGTTCCACAACCAAGGAAAAAAAGTCATTTGTGAGGCTCGGAAGAGGAGCATGGAGATGCAGTACCACAATAAACTATTACCTTCTAGGAGGATTATACCCCCAGTTATGGAGCAGCAGGCCTGATCTCCAACCTTCCTTTTTTCAGTAAAATCCTATAAAAATCACCAGTGACCTCTTTATTGCTGCTTGAGTCCGGCCACATTCTCCCTGACCTCTCTGCAGCCTTCAACACAGTTTCCCACACCATCCTCCTTAACCGCTTATCCGAATACCTAGGCCTCACCGATGCTGCTCTCTCCTGGTTCCAGTCATATCTCTCTTGTCACCATCGAAGAGTCCAGTTCCACCCCGGAGCCAGTCAACCAAGGTGTGCCTCAAGGCTCTGTGCTTGGACCCCTCCTTTTTACCATCTACATGCTCCCCCTTAGCCAGATCATTTGCCACCAAGGACACCAAGGAGGAGTTTCCACTACTATGCTGATGACACCCCGCTGTAGCTGAGCACCAAACCATCCACTCAGCTCCCCCCACAGTGCCTTGTCAACTGCATGCACAGCATAAAAAATGGATGTCATCCAATCACAAACCACAAGTTAAAAAGCAACAAAACAGAGCTCATTGCTGTGGCTTCTAAGGCACTGTTCCGGAAGGTTGGAGGTCTTCTTCCTTGAAGTGGACGGCTGCTCCAACTGCCCATCCTCTGAAGTCCACAACCTGGGTATCATCTTCAATGCTACCCTCACATTCATGTTTAGCCTATGCTATCTTGACATTCTCCTATCATTAGCAACTTTCTGCTAATCCTACAGTTGTTTACACGCTAGTTAGTTGCTTGTTACTGTTGTTTAGCTTTTAGCTCAGTTAGTGATGGCTCTCCTCTTCCCCTCTCCCTCTACTACTCTCTCTTGCTCAGTATGTCAATGTTTAGTTATATCTCTGCCTCCTTTAGCGATAAAGGAACGTATAACAAATGTAGTTTATTAACGGTGTTGGAGGTGAGGCACAGTGAGTTAGAATCACAAAAGTTAGTTTAGTCAGTGTGTACACATGCAAAAACAATGTGCATATGAAGTTAGCAACACCAGAGACCATAGTCAAATGCATCTCAGTGGCCAGAGAGGGTGACGTTGAATCCTATTTTAAACTGCTGGGTAAGGATAAGCGTCAATACAGGAAGATTGTTATTCATGTCTGCGGTAATGACACCCAATTACGTCAATCGGTCACAAACCTGGTCTGATTATAAGAGATGGCATTCGTCCCACTTTGGATGGGGCCACTCTCATATCTAGAAATCTGGCTGAGTTTATTAGCAGAGTTGCAGTCCTACACGCTTCTCTGCGCTTCCATTAGAGCAGTTACCCTAAACTCCAGAGAGAGGGTGTCTTGTCCCCCACCACTTATTTCTTATTTAAATCAAAAGTAGACAGAAGATTAGTTGCACATAAAATCTCAATAAAAAGTAAAACCACCACTGCAGCAGTACAACAAAATAGGACAATTAAATGTGGACTCTTAAACATCAGATCTTTCATCTAAAGCTGTTCTAGTAAACGATCTAATATCAGATTATAATATTGATTTATTCAGCTTCACTGACACCTGGCTGCATCATGATGAATATGTTAACCTATAGGAGAACCTTAAGGAGAAGTTCTCACTAACATGAATTTAGCCAATTTTGTGAACAATATTTGAAAGAAATAGGCCTTTTGTGTACATAGAAATGTTTTAGCTCTTTGAGTTCAGCTCATGTAAAATTGGAGCAAAAACAAAAGTGTTGCGTTTATTCTCTCTCTCTCTCTCTCTCTCTCTCTCTCTCTCTCTCTCTCGTGCATGCAGTGATAACTTAGATCTTACAAATACAAATATAATTTCATCATGTACCCCTAAAGTCAGTACTTTGTAGAGACACCATTTGTGGAAATTACAGCTGCAAGTCACTTTAGATAAGTCTATGAGCTTGCCACTGAGATTTTTACCCATTCCTCAAGGCAAAACTGCTCCAGCTCCTTCATGTTGGATGGTTTCCGCTTGTGAACAGCAATCTTCAAGTCTGACCACAGATTCTCAAGTGGATTTAGATCTGGGCTTTGACTAGGCCATTCCAACACATTTGAATGTTTCCCCTTAAAACCACTCAAGTGTTGCTTTAGCAGTATGCTTCGGGTCATTGTCCTGCTGGAGAGTGAACCTCCGTCCCAGTCTCAAATCACAAGCAGACTGAAACAGGTTTTGCTCAAGAATATCCCTGTATTTAGCACCATCCATCTTTCCCTCGACTCGAATCAGTTTCCCAGTGCCTGCTGCTGAAAAACATCCCCACAGCATGATGCTGCCACCACCATGTTTCACTGTGGGGATGGTGTTCTTGGAGTGATGGAATGTGTTGGGTTTGCGCCAGACATAGCATTTTCCTTGGTGGCCGAAAAGTTCAATTTTAGTCTCATCTGACCAGAGCACCTTCCTCCAAACATATGGGGAGTCGCCCACATGCCTTTTGGCAAACTCAAAATGTGCCTTCTTATTTTTAATACTAAGTAATGGCTTTTTCTGGCCACTCTTTCATAAAGCCCAGCTCTATGGAGTGTGTGGCTTATTGTGGTCCCATGCGCAGATACAATATCATCATCAAAGATTTGAATATTTTTTTATAACCCAAGACTGACTTGTACTTCTCAACAACTTCGTCCTAGACTTGTTTGGAGAGCTCCTTGGTCTTCATGGTGTGATGCCTCTTGCTTAGTGGTGTTGCAGCTGCTGGGGCCTTTCAGAAAAGGTGTGTTTATACTGACAGATCACTTAGATTACACACAGGTGGACTTCATTTCACTAATTATGTGACTTCTGAAGGTAATTGGTTGCACCAGAACCTTTTAGGGGCCTCATAGCACATGCCAATTTCCAGATTTTTACTTAAAAAAAATGTTTTGTATATATATTTTTCTCATTTCACTTCACCAACTTAGACTATTTTGTGCAGATCTATCACATACAATTCTGATTAAAAATATTTAAATTACAGGTTGTAATGTAACAAAATAGGTAACAAGCCAAGGGGGTGAATACTTTTGCAAGGCACTGTATGTTACATAATATGTCATGTAATCTATGAGTATGATAGTGTTGAAACTGCTGTTTATAATGTGATATTTTAATGCCTGGACTAGTGGTGAGATTATTAGTTGATTATCATGATAATATATCATTATTATGATCATGTATGTTTTTATAGTAAACATGTTTGATATTTGATGAATTGTTGAAGTAATGTATCAAGCATTGGATTCAGGCCAATGATCGGACAAAACAAGACAAGACTTGAAGATGTCACCTTCGCTCTTGCAAATTGTGATCAGCATTTGTTTATTTTCTGATTCTGTTGACTAAACAATTAATTTATTAACAAGAAATATTTTTGAAATGTATTAAGACAATAGTCCAATTTTAAATGATCATGAAAACTATAATTAGACTAGATAATTAGACTCCCACAGCAGCTCACAGACACAATTCTATTTTCATTGATACAGTTGTCTTCACAGGCCACTAAACGACTCGCTATACACGTGTAATTGATACTAAAAGCCTTTTTTTACACTTCCATTTTTCATGCACACACATACACTGATTGTGTATTGGGCTCTATTGGGACAAAGCGTGGGTGATGTACACTCAATACACACAGGCACATGACTGAAAGGTTCTGCCCAAGCTGCGCTGGCTGTGCAGGCAAGCTGTTAGTGTGGGTGTATGTGAGTGTGTGATAGCACCGGAATGATTGGTTATCTTTTGTAACCTACACATAGCCCTACAGTAAACTGGGAGAGCAGTACCTCATTGACATTGATGCTTTGTCTCTTCATGTAGTCCCTATCATTGACCTGCCCCCCCTCAGCAAACTCCATCGTCAGGATCCTCTTTGTGGACAGATGCCAATGGATCATGGGAACCTGCAAAAGGAAGTGGAAGAGGCCAAAATTGAGCTTTTTTTCATAAATGTTTAGATCATATTACATTTTGTGTTTACAGTGTTCTTCTTTAAGTGAAACTTACAAAATGTAATGCTAATTGATCAAAATGTACAAAGGCACAAGAAAATCTATGGTCATGAAATCCTTTAAAAAAATGTTGGGGGAAATTTGACTTTTTAATTATTATGTTAATTTTAGACTCAACTTCAGCCAACTGGAGTTTTTTTGGAGGCATTTGCACATACTGGTAATTATCTTTCATTTTTCCAAGTTTTATGTCTTTATTAAATGCCAACTTGTACAATTACAAATGCTGAACAAAAAGAAGCAAATGACAGAAAAGAAGACAAAACCAAAGAAGTTTTAGCTCTCTTGGATGGAACATCAAAAAAAGAAAGGCAGCTGAAAAATAAGTCTAATTTACATTCACCAGAGCTAATAAATGTTCTCAAACTGATGTATTAAGAAAAAGGAAATTAAATGATAATGGACAACTCTGGTTCAACTCTGTCTAGTAAATGAAATATGATTTGGGGAGTTCTGCTAACCCTTAGAATTTAGGAAGAGCCTAGAGGCAACACAGAAGAAGCTATCATACACAGCCTAACTGTAGAGTACAATTTCAAATTCTAGGGCCTTAAAATGAAACTGGCTCAGATCATTACCAGCTGTTTCCTTGTCTATGTGCAAACATGGGAAAAACAGGAGCAAAAATAAATCCCTTTGTGAACTCCATAGGCCTGTTATTATAAAAGAAAGCCTTGTAGAGTCACATTTTAACGTGTCCTTATGTATGTACCTTGAGAAAGGGGAAGTGGGCCAGCATGTTGCCCACCCTCTCAGCATTGTGTCCCTCATTAAGGAAGTCTAGCTCCAGTGGCATGTTCTTCTTGGCCTCCTCCACCAACCACATAAAGGCAAAGTCCGGGAAGAGCCAACGGACCACCCTCAATAACACCTTCAAATTACAAATCAGGATGTCAATGGCTGACATTTTATGTCAGTAAATATTAGGTCAAGGATGGTAAATGGAATGCTATACTGCAAGTCCATTACTGGGTATAGCAAGTCTGAGGAGAGAAAACTGCTGTTAAAAAACATATATACAGTACAGTCGTGGTTAGTACCACTCAGCTTGTAAAATATATGTGAATAACTTGGCCCCAAAGGAATTTTGGTATGATTACAGCAAACAAAAACTCAGTTTATGTGGGCATGTCTATAAGACAGACTTGAAAAAAGGTGAACTTATTCTTTCAGGTCAGGGAAAGATCACGGTTACAGTTGACAAAAAGGTGATCATTAATTGCTGGTCTAAATGACATGCTAAATGACTGTCAACATTACTTTCGCCTCGCTACATAAAGGACACAAAACTTACTGTCTTGGCACTGAACCTTGGCATGGGACGTAAACTGTGAGGTGTTGCTTAAAATGGATGTAAGTACTGGGCTGGCTTGGAGATGAAAAATGTGTAACTAAGACCCTTTGTTACAGACTTACGGTGTGGAAATGGGTGGGAACCCATAGAATGAACGCAATTGCTTCTTTGTTCCTCTCTCCAGTCATATTCACACTTCTCCAAATCTGTGTATGGTTATTCTTCATCCATCCACCAGATGCCCTTTGACTCCAGTTCCAGTCACCTGATCATCTATGCCCACTCACACACCTGCTTACCATTTTCTGCAGTAGCCCAGTAGAACTTAAACTGGTTTTGTATTTTGTGAGCCAATGCCAACAGGACAACAATGAGCACAAGGAAGCATCCTCTATGATTGGCCCTTTGAATTCTCTTTCAAGCGTAGTGTCACGACCTGGCTCCACAGTCAATGACAAGGAGGGGGAGATCACACGACAGTTCTGATTAAATCAACATTTATTGTACACGTTCCCTATACAAAGGAATATCAGGAACAAACAAGAGTCTAAAAAAGCACGGATCAGCTGTGGTACTCCCACAGCTCCCTAACGCATCTCTGAAGAGAGCCCAAGAGTTCAGATGACGAGCTGCGACCAAGAAGAGACCAGAACGAGAAGCAGCTTCTTCCAATCTCTCCACTCCTTAAATACTCCTCGCTCCACTCGTGCAGGTGCGCTTCATCAGTCCTCAACAGCTCCGCCCTCAGACACCTGTGAACGAGACCACACCCACACACACACACACACACACGGCATCCAGGGGCCTCACTGGGGCCGTCACAGTAGGCTAGCAAAGTGGTTCCATAGGTTGGCAGAGGACTTCACCATCTCCCCAGCCTCCCTGTCTGCTAGCCTCCTGCCTGCTTATCTACAGCTTTTACCTCAGCCTGCAGGCCTTCACCTACCCTCCAGCCAGCTTTCCAGTCTGCTATCGTCCAGCCTGCATGTCACAGTCTGACCTGTCTCTGTATCACTTCCTGTTTTATTGTGAAATGTCTTGTGTATGTTCGTGTCTCCCACTTTACTTGCAGTATTTGTTTAGTTTCCCGCTCTTAGGTGTTCATTGTCCTTCAATCACTTGTCTTTTCCCTCACCTGTGGGTGGGTGCTCACCTGCAGCATCTCCAGCTGCACTGATAACACCACCAACATCAAGAGAGACTGATGTGTCCAAGGTCCCTGCTTCCTTAGTGACGGCAATATTCTTAATTCTTAATACTGAGGATTTGGGATCTGCTGTTTATCACATAACAACCTCAAACATATGTGTCTTAGCTAGACGTAGAGTCAGAAAAATTCTAACATGTCGTTCTGTAAACTCTTCTAATCTGATACCTATTCCCAAACAT